>JARYGA010040984.1:0-58376 GCA_030545235.1 Helianthus tuberosus | reverse complement strand
TGGTCGACGAAGTTGAATGATGCTTTATGGGCTTATAGAACGGCTCATAAAACACCTATTGGAACTACACCTTATCGCTTAGTTTATGGGCGAAATTGTCATTTACCGGTCGAACTTGTGCATCGTGCTTTGTGGGCCATCAAAGAGGTTAACATGAAATATGACGATGCAGGAAAAGAGAGAAAATTAAAGCTTTGCGAATTGGAGGAGCTTAGGGAAGAAGCGTATGAGTGCGCCTCGAAATACAAGGATGATATGAAGAGGGCACATGACGCGAAGTTGAAGCCGAAGGAGTTTGAAGTGGGTCAAAAGGTTTGGCTATATAACTCACAGCTTAAATACTTTCCCGGAAAGCTCAAGAGTAAATGGATGGGCCCGTACGTGATTACACGAGTCGGGAAGCTGGGAGATGTTACAATCAAGGACCCGAACGATGGGTCGAAGCAAACGGTTAATGGGCATCGCCTTAAACCATTCCTTGATGGTAACAATGAGAAGAAGGATGAGAATGTGGAGTTGGTGAACTTCGTGGTAAGTGTGCCAACTTATGAGGTCAACTGAAAGGACCGGTACTGAGTTTTGTAGAGTTGTGTATAATTTATTTTCATTATTTGAGTATTTTTGTGGTAATCGTTCTCGTTTCGTACTAACCTTTTGATTTTGTAAAGTCCGGATATCATGAACGCGTCTTGAAGACAAAAGGTTTGTTTTTAGACCTATTTGTGTGTATTGAGGACAATACGCGAATTTTTGGGGGGTGGTAGGGCCGTAAACGGTTTTCGCGTTTTCAAAATTTAACCTATAAAAAAATCACAAAAATATTTTTAATAATTTTTAGGAATTTTATATGTAAATAGTCCTTTTATTAAATTCTCATAATTTTCCTCATATTAAAAAAAAATTAATGAAAATAAAATATTGAAATTCTTGATACCGTCGCCGACGGTGATGTTCCCCGTCGCCTACGGTCCGCCAAAAACGTGCGTCGCCCAAATGTTCCGTAGATAGCGAGATTAACCGTCGCCCATAGCCACACGTTTCCGAGTCCGTCGCCGACGGCACAAATGCCCGTCGCCGACGGTGCCTTTATATTTATCCGACGCTGAACCAGGTCTTGGGTCTTAGTTCGAGTCAAATCAATATTACAACCATAAAAAACTTGTTCCGAATCAATTTTTAACTAAACAAATGACCCGAATTCGACCCAACATCAGCTTCATACTAATAATTCGTGAATCACCTACCTTTCTCTCTCTTGCACTTCATCTTCCCCAAAACTTGCTCTAGAACCCTAATCCTTAAATTTCTCATAACTTCCTCAAATCTCCACCAAATCCACTGATTCTTGAGCCGATTTTGTGTATTTTTTCGAGAAGAACAAAACCCCCGTAACGGTGTTCATTGATTCTTGCTGGTTTGCAAAATTTCTGAAGTCAAAAATTCGGGTTTTTGAAAGGGTGTTCATCAAATTTCTTGCTTTGCACTTTTTCTTAGTTTTTCGCGGTCATCTACACTAAAGGTATGGAATTTTATTTAATTTATGCATGATTTTCATATGGATTGTTGATTTCTTCCGAAATTTTAAGCTTATTGTTTAAGAGTAGGTTGTTTAACATAATGTATGATGTTTTAGCATAAATTTAAGAATGCTTACTTGATTTGGGTGGGATTTGAACATGCTCTAGTCTTAGTGATGTGATTACACTAGTTAGTTACATGATTGAACATAATTGTGATGTTGAATATTGTTGAAACCATGAAACTTTGAAAATTTTTATGAATAAACATGTTAGAATTGATATGTAGATGATAAAATGTGCGACTTTGGAAGTTTAAAAAGGCGATTTTACATATAGTTATTGATTGAAATTCAACGTTGCATATTATGTTCAAAGTTTGAGATTGTTTGAAGATTTGGGTATACTATTGTGTCTTGTCTTTTGATTGTAGCTATGTTCGGAGGAAGAAAGAAAGCAAAAACTTTCGGGCAAGGTTCATCTTCTGGAGCCGGTTCAGGCTCGGGGCAATATCAAAGACGTTGGGAACAGTTAAGCTATGTAGAAGAAGGTGATGGGCAACTCTATCGACAGGATTGGGATTGGAAGGAGGCCAAGAATAGTCGGTCGGCCTCAGTTTGGAAAGACGAAAAGCAGAAGGCTCTTTCCCGGTACCGAAACAAAAAAATTAGAGGCGAAGATGTGGAAGATGAAAATGGTCACGGGTGTTTCAAAGCCCGTACCCGATAGAGTAGTATGTGAGCGTGCGGTGAATGTCGAAGAATTCGGCAAAATCGGCATAGCTCAAAGGTTTGAAAAGATCGGGTGGGAACGAGTACTAGATTGGTGCGAGGATATCACCACCCGGGTGTATTTGGGTGCGGTTTGTGAATGGCTGTCTACTTTACGATTTGAACATTCTGATGGGCCGGCTCCTACGTGGCAGTTAATCGGCAATATTGGCAAGAATCAAATGATTATGTTGTTTGAGCACATTAATGCCATCGCGAGATTTGATTCATTGGGGGTTGAAGCATATGATTACTATGACTACGATCATTTTCTGGATAACAAAGCAAACACGGCTGATCCGGATCAAATGCTAGCAGCGGTATTGCCAGGTTCTGGGGGTGCAGGGGAATCTAGAAACGATTTGTCCTTGGAGGGTAAAATACAACAAGGCATTTCGTTGGAGAATGTTATGGTGCGGTTCGGAGACCGCGGGACAGTGAAGGCACCCGACTGTCGGGTCTTACATTCGTTGTTGTATGGGACGCCAAGGCTATCACGGCGTCAAATTGTGATGATAAACACGTGGGATACAAGGGAGTCGTTCAAACGGAAGATGATCCCTTATGTGAGGTTGATCAGCGCGATGATTTTGCTGCAAAACGCGTTGCCCCAAGAGTCGCTGTGGGTGTCTAAACCCATCGATCAGTTTAACTTCGCCTCCATGAAGCGGCATTGGAGGATAACGGTTAAGGTCTTTAGTTATCTTCACACAGTTGAGGATGAACAAGGAAACAGTTACAGGTTCAATGATCAGGGTGATGATGAAGAGGGTGATGAAGATGAGGAGATGGTTGATATGGAGGATGAGACGGAGCCTCCCGGTCCACGGGGACCAAGGCATAGATACAGGCGGAAACATAGGGAAATTTCTGCCGATGTAGCAGATTTTGTGAATCAAAGACAGGGGCCAACGTACCAGAATTTTAACCGCGGGCAACAAGCGGTTTATGATAATGTGTCGGCATGTATAGGTGAGGGAAGAGAATATGAGGTAAGAAAGAAGGCTTGGGAAGAGATGCTAGGGGGCCAAATGCAAGAACAATGGGCTCTCCAAGCAACCCATCGTGAGAGGATGGAGAAACATATGGAGGAACGCCAATTGCAACAAGCGCTACAAAGGTCACAAATGGAACGCTTGTTACAATTGCAAGAGGAAGATAGGGCCCGAAGACGGACATGGGAGGAAGATGAGGCGAGGCGTCAAAATGAACAAAGAGAATTGGAACGACGCAGATTGAGCGCTTTATGTGTTTCTAATCAAATGGCTATTAATAATGCCAAGGTCTTCCATGATCAGGAGCGACATCAAAGAGACTATGAAGCCGGCCTCCCTTATGCCGAACACTCGGGGTGGACCGATTACCCCAACCTCCCCCATCCACGAGGCCCATCCGATCCAACCCCTCACTGGCCCGAGGCAGTTGGGTCCAGCTTCATTCCTATACCCTACCAGCCACCACCTCAAGGAGAGCAAGGGCCCCTCGATAACTATAGGGAGATGTTTGAGGCCCTCACTGGTTATCCATACCAGCCAAACCCGCCAGTTAACCCTAACGAGAGATATCAACGGTGAAGGCAAGGTATGTTTTGTGTTGTTGTTGTATATTTTGTTTTCTTGATTTTTATTTCGTTATTATTTATTTTTGCCTAGTTAAATGAACATTGTGGGTGTGTTCCCTATATAACCCTCACGAGACCTCTCGTCCTCCCAAGCTATTGGGGGGTTTAAAAGGGCTTGTTGCATAAGCTAAATGCAACCGTGATTCCTGCGAAAGTGAGTTAGGTTTGTTATTGTTGTAAATTATTTTCCACAAAAATCAAGGTAGATTAACGCATGATTTGGTAAAACTTTCATAAAAATGGTAGAACTAAGAGCCTAACAAATTTCAATGGTTGTGAGAAACATGCTTCTACACAAAGGTTTAGATTTGTAGGTACACCATGTTCGCGAGACAACCATTTTTTGTGAAGAGAAGAAGAAGACAGGAGCATCTAGTGACAAATATCAGGTGCATGCGTTTCCTTTTTACCTTGATATTTAGTTTGGTAATAAGCGGATTGTAAATGTATATTGTTTTCGGGGTGGAATTTTTGGGAAGTTAGTCGTGTCACATCCCTTGTGCGTTTTTTTAAACTCTAGTTCTTACACATTGAGGACAATGTTTACCTCAAGTGTGGGGATGGGGGAAAATTTCAAAAAAAATTCAAAAATGTCTTGTTTCAAAAGCGATCTTAAAGCACAAGTAACTAAGTCAACGAGGGATGTCACAACCCATTTGGTCTTTTGTCATGGTCAGGTTCAAATTAATAGCATGATGGGTATTTAGCGGGTGGTTATTTGGGAATAATCCACCTAAGAAACTAGTATTTTATGCATGTCACATACCATACCCTTTTAGATATGTGAGGTTTTGAGCCACTTTTATATCATAGATTACATACCTATGTGTCTTTGTTTGAGTGGACCATTAGTCATGTATTGTAGAACTTGCAACTTTTGATACGTTTGAGGCCATAGACCGAATACAAGCATGAGAATGATTAAGGCATTAGGTAAACCTTTTCCTTTTACACCATTTTTATATCCTTACCCAAAAGTTATCCCCTACTAGCCAATTTTGAGCCTAATCATTTCGTTTGATCACCCTATAGCCCATAACCTTAAACCTTTTTCTTTTAAACCCGTGTGATGGAAATTCGATTACAGGAGTCGTATTTGTATAGTTGTATTTGATTGTTTGCATATAAAAAAAATGAAAAAGCGTTGAGAAAAATACAAAAAGATGTGTTGGTAGTTGTTGAATAAAAGGCTAAAGTTGTTGCCTTCTAGTTGATGTTTATAGTTTAGTTTTGTTTAGAGTAGTCGTTTGTAATAAAAATCGAATATTCATCACCTTAGCCACTTTAAATATCATATTTCCTACCCTTAGCCTAGCCCTGTTACAACCCTTACAAAGACCTTATGACTTGTGCTTAGTATTCGTGATCGGTGGTGGAGAATGATTGGGTTGCAAGCCTATGCGGGTACGTGTTCTAATCGGTTTTGAGCGAGTAGTCTTTGAAGTGCTAATACATTATAAACATTAGCCAATTTACAAGCCGAGTGGAGAGAACATTGTGAGGGATGTGCATGAATTGTTGGTTTCGCGGGTGGGTTAATCTTGGATAACCATTATTATATGTGATTATTCACTTGACCGTTAAATATGTTGAAAACTGTGAAAGAGTTTGAACTTTTGTATGACAATCGACCTTAACCTTCGTCTCGGGAATGGGGAGTGTATTCTTTGTTCGAACCACGTGAAAGTGAAAAACAGATTTGCTTGAGGGCAAGCAAAAGACAAGTGTGGGGATGTGATACGTGGTCGAAAACCGGTGATCGTAATTGCTTAATTTGATGTTTTTACACAAGTTTTAATTTCGAATAGCCTACTTTTGGTTAGATGTGTATTTTGCAGGTCTAGCGGAGTTAAAGGAGCTTTTCGGGAGCTTTACGGGCCACCGGGACGAAAAACGAGTCACTTGGAAGCTAAACGGGTCAAACGGGAGCAAGGAACGCGAAAAACAGGAGTTGAAACATCCAGGCACCGTCGCCGACGCCCATATGGGCCGTCGCCGACGGTTGTTGCAAAACCCCGTCGCCCCAGAAGTCCGTAGGCAGCAAGATTGGCCGTCGGCTATAATTAAAAATCCACACACCGTCGCCGACGGGGCTTCAAGCCGTCGGCGACGGCTCCCCAAAGTTGACAACGCGAATTTTTTGTGTCTTTGGTCTTGGAACGAATCAAAAGACTAGGGGGGGCATTGAATTGGGGAGTTACACATTATTTGGAGTTTGGAAAGTGATCTTGGAGCCTATTCTCACCTGTCTTCCATTACCAATTCATCTACCATCATCACTACGATTCGAATCAACATTCGAATCATCAACATTCTCCATTCCATAACCCTAATCACCATCTTCACTTCAATCCATTCATTACCACCAACCATTCCAAACCCTAACCACCATTTTCACCACTTCAAAGCTTCAAGATGATGATGTTCAAGTTCTCAACTTCCGGTGATAGCGTTCGTCCTTCCATGAGCGGCTAATTTCTTGGAGGTTTCACCCCGGTGTAGACTTTTGTAAGAATTAGGGTTTATTATGTTTTGATGTTTGCTTTGTGACAATTTGAATTACATTTGAATCTTTAGACAATTGTCTTACGTTTGTATTGAATTTGCGAATTGTCGAGTGAATGATTAAATTTGACTTTGTGAAATGAATACACGTATTTATGCCTTATCTTTTGATAGGATTTGCTAGTCCAAAGTAACGAAGTGCATCGTGGTCCGTTGTCTATGACGTTGATAGCGATTGGCACCTAAGCTTTGTGATTGTGACCCGTTAATGAATTATTTCGAGTAAAGTAAATTAAAACACATAGTAACCCCAAGTCTTGCAATTGTTGAAACCGGGTGTGAACCTTGTTTTCTTTATCTTGTTTAAACAATCAATTTCATTTCTTGCAATTTGTTAGTCATTGGTAGTTAATCTATTCAATCATTTTAGTAATTCTATTCAACATCTTTTAACAAACAAAAATCACAAAAACAACTTAGCAAGCTTCATAAAAGTGACAACGTCTACGATTCATTCAAATCCATTCGCAAACCACATACTCTTCGTGGTTCGACCCCTTGCTACCACTAACTATTTGTTAAGGGTAATTTGGGACTATAAATATTATCTTTGACCGGAGCGCGACAGTTCGATCAGTTAGTGAGCGTGGTATCCAGGTGGATCCCGCTAAGATCGAAGCTATCATGAATTGACAAGAGCCGAAGACACCCACAGAGATTCGTAGCTTCTTGGGCCTGGCAGGATATTATAGGCATTTTATTGAGAATTTCTCAAGGATTGCAGCACCCCTAACTTCACTAACTCGCAAGAATATCAAGTTTGACTGGGGTCCTAAGCAACAAGATCCTTTGATATTCTTAAACAGAAATTAAGCAACACGCATGTGTTGACATTGCCTAATGGAATTGAAGAATTTGTGGTTTACTACGACGCATCACACACTGGCATGGGATGTGTGCTAATGCAGAAGGGTAAAGTTATTGCCTATGCTTCTCGACAATTAAAAGTGCACGAAAAGAATTACACCACCCACGATTTAGAATTGGGTGTCGTTGTATTTGCACTAAAACTATGGAGGCATTATTTGTATGGTACCAAGTGCGTGATCTATTCTGACCACAAGAGCCTTCAACATCTGTTTAACCAGAAGGATCTAAACATGAGACAGCGTCGATGGATGGAGACACTGAATGATTATGATTATGAAATTCGATACCATCCAGGCAAGGAGAATGTAGTCGCCGATGCTTTGAGCAGGAAAGAAAGGGTTAAGCCCATTAGAATCAATGCCAAGAGCATTGAATTAAAGAACAGTTTGAATGAAAGATTGTTGGCAGCTCAGAAGGAAGTTGTATTAGAAGCCAACTATCCGAATGAAAGGTTGGGAGTAACTGCTGAGCAGTTATCATATGGCAAGGATGGAATCCTAAGATTGAATGGACGAATATGGGTTCCAATCTATGGAGGACTTCGGGACGTGATCCTTCAAGAAGCCCATAGCTCCAAATACTCAGTTCATCTTGGAAGTGACAATATGTACCAGGATTTAAAGGCAAATTACTGGTGGATAGGTTTGAAGAAATCTATAGCCACTTGTGTGGCCAAATATCTGACGTGTGCTCAAGTTAAAGCTGAACATCAGAAGCCGTCAGGTTTGCTGCAACAGCCTAAACTTCCCACCTGGAAGTGGGAAATGGTAACCATGGATTTTATCACCAAGTTACCAAAGACAATGCAAGGAAATGATACTATTTGGGTTATAGTTGACAGGTTGACTAAGTCAGCTCACTTCCTACCTATTAAGGAAACACACAGCTCAGATAAGCTAGCTCAGCTGTACGTGGACGAGATTGTATATCTTCACGGAGTGCCAGTGTCTATCATCTCTGATAGGGATACGTGATATACAGCACACTTTTGGAAAATCTTTCAGCAATCGTTGGGCACTCGGTTAAATTTCAGCACTGCGTATCATCCCCAGACGGATGGTCAAAGTGAGCGTACAATACAAACACTCGAAGATATGCTACGAGCTTGTGTTATTGACTTAGGAGGAAGTTGGGATGATCATCTTCCATTGATAGAGTTTTCATACAATAATAGCTATCATTTGAGTATTCAAGCTACACCTTTAGAAGCTTTGTATGGAAGAAAGTGCAGGACGCCCGTTTGTTGGGCAGAAGTTGGAGATGTCCAACTAACAGGACATGATATAGTCCTGGAGACGACAGATAAGATTGTACAGATACGAGATCGTCTCAAAGCTTCCAGGGATAGGCAGAAAAGCTACGCAGATAAAAGGCGTAAACCTCTAAAGTTCGAGGTTGGTGACAAAGTGTTACTGAAGGTATCACCCTGGAAGGGAGTGATGCGATTTGGCAAGAAAGGCAAGTTAAGCCCAAGATACATAGGACCATTCGAGATCATTGAATCTGTCGGAATAGTGGCTTACAAATTAAACCTGCCTGAAGAGCTCAGTGGGATTCATAATGTGTTCCACATTTGTAATCTAAAGAAGTGTCTAGCTGATGAATCACTTGTCATGTCACATAAAGATATGCACATTGATGAGAGCTTAAAGTTTGTTGAAAAGCCTTTGTCGATCGAGGATCGACAGGTTAAGAAGCTTCGAAGGAAGCATGTACCGATTGTGAAGGTTAAATGGGATGCCCGTAGAGGTCCCGAGTACACGAGGGAGGTTGAGTCCACAATGAAGCAGAAGTACCCTCATTTATTCCAGTAAATCTTGAGGTCGAGATTTCTTTTAAGGGGGTGAGGATGTAACACCTCGTAAAATCACGACCAATTTAATGAAGACACGTGTCATGAGCTTTAAACGTGTAAAGAATTATTTCAGAAGGACTGAAGTTGTAAACAATGTAAATATGTGAATAAAGGGATCCAAAGTGTCAACATGCCATTCTTGTGCCTCTGATTGACCTCACACGGCGTTCGTATTCTTAAACGAATAATTTATCGAACATTGGAAGTCGTTTGTGTTAAAAATAAGGATCTTGCAAAGCAGAAGGGTTAAAGTGTCAACATGTTAAAGTTACCTTTGAGTGACCTTTAACGAACCCAAAACATTGTAAATAAATTAATATTCCGTCCACAAGAATATTAGATATTAAATTTGTGAAGTTTCGGAGTAATCAAGACTTTTCGGGTGATTATACGACTAACTGGGAGCTTAACGGGGTTAGTAAATGATCCAAGGTCCTTAAAAGTTAACTATGGGGGTCCAAAATGCAATAAATGAAAGTAAACAAAGTTAAAATGAACCAGGGACTGAAAGTGCAAAGCTTGAAACACTTTTCCCAGTTTTGAAGGTCTACGTGGGCCGCCTAAAAGTTGCCAGCTCCCAAAAATGCTGACAGATGCCTGTTCAGCCTGTTCCACTGCCTTAGATGCTTGGTTTTTGAATTCAGGGGCTGCTCCAATGGTATTTCATGCATAGAGGACACCTGGGATGATCAAGGAACACTTGTAGACTTGTGTGTAATGATCTTGTGCAATTAAAATCACTATATAAAGAACATAAGTTGCAACAAATTTTCTTGCTCATTTCAAAATCATTTCAAACCCTTCTCTGGAGCCCTCTGGACTTCAAGCATGCTTCCATCAGCTCCTAATTCGTGCTAAGGACCATTGTGAGTGTTCTTAGCCTTTCTAGTTTATGTTTTATTAGTCTAATGACCAAAAGTCAAAGTCGTCGTAATTAAGCTTTGACTTAGTGATTAATCACTAATGGTCCAGTAATTTTTCGAATTGAAAGTGGCTATGAGTTGGTAATTATGTGGGTAATAAACCCTTAAAAGGGCACCCTCTGATTTCCACTCTAACTAGGTCAATTGTCGGGTCAAACTTAATATTAAAAAGTCAACAGAAAGCTATTTTGCAAATAAACTCATAATTAACAATGTAGAAGCTATGAAACATGTTTTAACACGTATATAACTTGGTAGTTAATGTAAGAACATGTCTAAGCATGTTCAACCCGACAATTTTGAGTTTAGGCTCGGTTCGGAACCGAAAGTCGCAAAAGTAGACTTTTGCTTTGACTTTCAGTTCTGACCCGATTTAACATAGTTCATATATGCCTTAGAGTTCCATTAGGACCATGTTATAGGATAGTATAACCCTCGAAGGTTATACTATAACACCCCGTGTTTCGAAGTCAAAGTCAAAGATTGAAGTCAAAGGAAGAAAAGATTGCTAATTGCGATCTGTCTCTCCTTGCTCAATCCCTGTTTTGACTTCTTTGATTTATAGTTAGTCTATTTTATGTTTTACGTTAGTTGTACTATGTGGATTAATCAAGTAAAATCACAGTAATCGAAGTATATTTATCGCTACGAATCGCTTTACGACTGTGAATAATAGGAAGTAACAATGCGATAAAGTCAATTAAACGCTAATCAACCTAATCTAATCAACATCGCGCTCGCAACTCGATTTACGCATTTTGGTGATTATTATACGTGTGTGTGTGCCTTATGTGTTACTTGTGCATGTTTATTTATGTTATGTATGGTAATCAATCGAAACGCAATCGAATTCAATCACAATCGAATCGCAATCGCAAACCGAATAAGAAATAAGGATGATTGTATGTAGATATAGTATGATAATTAGTGGAGAAGAGATAGCGCGAGATATGAGTAGTTGGGATTAAAAGTAATTTGATTAGGAAACTCTATCACATCGCAATGCTCGCAATCGAAATCGAAACAGCAAAACTCGTCGCACCGAACACTCGAAACAGGCGACCGATCGATCAGGCCACCAGCCGTCCGATCGGACAGGCTATCCGATCGAGCTGCCTGGCCGATCAGCCAGCCCTTTTTCCCTTTTGGAATCCTATAAATACCCATGTCACTTTCACACTTTCTATTTCTGGAAACTCTCTGACCGAATAGCACGCTCTCCTCACCTTTTTCTCAGATTTCTCTCGATTCAGGTAAGATCTCGACCTAAATATTGTACTTTCTTGATCTACACGCACTCCTACACCTTACTATCTTTTGAATCTCAACTTTTAACCATGAAATCACCAAGATTCAAGGTGTTCTAGGATGACGTCACCATGTGTTCTTGAAGAACTTCATGTTTTGACCTCAATCCACCAAGAACAACTTAGATCTAACCGATTTCCACATAAACAAACAAAGATCTCTAGTAGATCTAAACATATTCACAAAGGAAAGGATTGAAAGATGGTTTTCCAACTTTCTTTCAACTCTTTTACACTCAATGCACTCAAAACCGGTGGAATCGGAGCTTGTGCCGACATACTACTCATTCTTGTGGTTGTGTGGCTTAAGATCTGGATTCTAGCCATGAGGTTACCGATTTCGAGTTAAACATGGAACACCGTCACGAAAAGTTAACTGACCAGATCTGGGTGATTCCTGACCGATCAGGAGCACCAAGTAGTGACAAGGTTACTGTTGTTTTACACGTTATCAAAATGCCACGATAATATGACAAACAATCAAAACAACCAAGTGTGAGACGACCAGGACGAGGTGCCGTCCGATCGGATTGTTGTCCGAACGGACAGCCACCCGTTCGACCGGTCAGCCGAATGGCTTGCACCTTGGGTCCCACACTTAATCACTTTTTCTAATCTTTGAAGTTTGAGTACTGAACGAACTGCTGTTCGATCGGACTACCATCTGATCGGATTACTCTTCGGGTCATGAGATACTTAGGCTTTAACACTTAATTGATTTTTCAACATGTTCAATGCACTAGGAATGCCACCCGATCGAACTGCTGTCCGATCGAGTGACATTCTGCTGTGAACTTGTTCTCACTAAAGTGCCTAGCCGATCGGGTTACCAGCCGAGCGAACGACCGTCTGATCGACCCACCTGGAAGGTAAAGGTACTTCAATGTTTTCAAATGCTACAACAAAAACTTCAAAAGTTAAACCATCATACACAAACACATCTTTCCTAAAGGAAGAAACAATCCACTCGAACGACCATCCGATCGGACAGCCGTCCGAACGGACAATCACTCGCACGATCAGCTGACCGATCGGACTGCCGACCGATCGACCAACTGACTGACCCACCAACACTTATTCTCATTTTACGCGTCATTTATCGTTATGCTATCGAACTATTCAGGCTAACCTTACTCTCAAGCGCTCCCTTCAATCCATCCAACCGCTCTGAGTATACTCGATCCCTTTTTGCTTTAAGCACTTTTGGGTGTTACATACGTTACTTATATGAAATCACCTCAAACACACTACGCAATACTTTAACGCTAACCGTTACCGCATGTATTACGTGACTTAATGAATGCTTGTGTGTTATGTTTACACATGGAATGCTGTCTACCTGCCTTAACGACGATAGTACTATTAGTTTGGACTCAGCACCCGTTCACTCGGGGGTTGTTAAGGACAATTACTTGCATGGATTACAGTGGTGATCATGTATTGCGAACTGCCTTGGGCAGTCAACCCTCAGTCATTGGTATCGATAGGTTCGTGTCGATAACTAACATGCTTCATTTTCCTCTGTGTACGTGCTGGTTATGCGTAAACTATTTCGAACTCTATATGCTATTATCAAACGTGTATTCTCACCTTTAGACTATGTGTATTGACTTTTATTTTAACGTATGTGACAGGTATTTAGGATGCTTATCTGCTAGGAAAGCGAGGCTATAATAATTTTCTAGAGGCCAACAAATAGTTGTTTGTACTAATGTAGTCAGGAGTCTCTAGAACCAGATAAATAATTGGGCTATTTTGAAAATCTGAGTTGTCGGAATAGAACTATTTGCCTAGATTTTGTCTATAATAATTTGTTTATCTTTTGAGACATGGTATGGGACATGTTACTTAAAATTGATTGGTAATGATAATTGTTATGGAAACTTCTGGACAATCTGTTTCGCTCAGTGCCGCGCCCCGATGATTCCGCCATCGGTTGGGGTGTGACAAATTGGTATCAGAGCCATAACTATAGGGAATTAGGCAAGACTCGACCTAGTCCGGGTCGATGTCTTAGAGACCTAGTCTATAGTTAGGACCCAATAGACCGACTCGTGCATGTCCAATAGGGATTATGTAGGAGTCCACCGCTATTTTTTTCGCCATTTTCACCTACACTACACTATCACTGCACTCGAATTTTCAAATGAAGACAAGCGACTAAGTCGAGATTAGGTGTGAAAACCGAAAACTCTCGACTAAAATCTGCTTGTTCAACCTGCATTTTTACTTATCAACGGGGAGAATTATACCAAACCAGGAGTGAAATCCATATTTTGATGAATAATCTCCTCTATTTTATTAAAATCAAAGGGAAGTTGTAAAGACAGGGGTGAAACCCTAACCTTGACGGCTTGTCCATGGTTTTACAAAACTCTCACCAAAGTCTCGACGGACTCCAACGACCTGAACTCACAGTATGACTAGAGGGATGTGCGCCAGATGCCCAAGAATCGAGGTAGAGGCCCTATCCTGAAAGTCAAAATGTGAACGCCAAGTCCTTGAGAATAGTCGAATCGCTTTGGGTAGTCAATGTCTAATAGCCGCAGACAATCCACTTCCCGATTTTTATGTGTTTCGATTCTGAGCCCGTGACTGCTGACTCTGATGACTCGTTGATTTTATGTGTTTATGTGTGTTTAACTGATTACGTGTTTAAAATTTTGAGACTTATTCGATTTTTGCTTTCACTACGATCGACACACATGGCTCGCATTGCTCATCTATCTCAAAACGGTAACAAATCGTTACTACCATAAGGAAACGTTGTACGCTATGATGCTCGCTATACTATACGCTTATGCTATACTAATCGCTATTCTAAAAGCGATCGTGATATTCGAACGCTCGCAGACTTTGAATGATAGGTTTCTGTATTCTGACTGCTTCTGGTGACTAAGGTGGTGTTTGTTTTTTGGCCAGAAGCACTTCTGGCCACTTATGTCTGCGCGGCGCAGACGCGCGCAGAGGTTTGGAGTCCGCAGCTTGTTTGTTTTCTCGCAGACCTTTCATTAAAAAAGGTCTGCAAGACCTCTTCACCACACAGACATGATTCCATGTCTTCTTGGAACCTCTTCTTGGCAGACCTCTTCTTCCACCACCACATCCCTGCCACCACCTCCACCACCACCACATCCTCTGCCACCACCTCCACCTCCGACACCCCTGCTCCGCCACCACCTCCACCTCCGACACCCCTGCTCTGACACCATCATCGTCATCATCTGTTATCATCATCATCATCGATGGCAAACAAAACCCCCAAATCGATCGTTAACAAAACCCCCCAAATCGATCACATATGTTATCATCATCATCATCATCATCATCATCATCGATGGCAAACAAAACCCCCAAAATCGATCAGAAACAAAACCCCCAAATCATCATCAATCTGTTACATCATCATCATCATCATCGATCTGTTACATCATCATCATCATCGATCTGTGGTGTAGTGGTGGCGGTGGTCGATCTGCATCATCATCATCATCGATCTGTGGTGCAGTGGTGATGGTGGTGGCTGTGGTGCAGTGGTGACGGTGGTGGCTGCGGTGTAGTGGTGATGCTGGTGGTGTTGGTGAAGTGGTGACGGTGGTGAAGTGGTGGCGGTGGTGAAAGCAGAGAGAATAGTCTGGTGTGTGTGTGTTGTGTGTGTAATGTGTGTGTGTGAAGAGGTTTATGTATAAAAAAAAAACAAACCCTCTTCTTCTTGCAGACTGCAGACCTTTGGTCCACCTCTTCTCCTGCAGATGCCTGTAGATGTGGTCCGCAGACTGCAGACCTTTTCCTACAGAAAAAACAAACAGCACCTAAATGCGTATGTGCTTCTGTGTACCTGTGCCTCTGTGCTTATGTGCTTATGTGTTTTATGTGCCTACGTGACTCGATGTGAATTTGTGATTACGTGATTATAGTTGTTTGACCGTGTACCTGAGCTTTAGTAAGTACTAGACGTGTGAGGTGAGATTCGGTTATGACGTGTCTGAGACCTATGACAATGTCTATTGCAGACAATGTCAACTGGACCGTCATCAGGATCCCGTCACCCACTTTCTCGCCAAGAAAAGAGAGACAAATGTCTTGCTGCTATCATCGCCAAACAAGTAGAAAAAACTGTGAGTGATGTCTATGAGAACGTCAGCAAATCATCTGAGGAGTCGAGAACCGAAGCTCCTAAAGCTACCCCCAAAGCTGCCTTCAGTTTCAAGCAGTTCAAGGCTTGTGGGCCAAAGGAATTCACTGGCGAGGAAGGCCCTATAGCGTTGTTCCAATGGTTGGATTCCATTGAGGTCACTCTACAACAGAGTGGTTGCCCTGACGATCTCCGCACTCTCAACGCTACTGGCGTCTTCCAGTCCCGCGCACTAGACTGGTGGACGGCTGAGAGAAACAAATGAGGGAACGATGCAGCCTATGGTCTGTCGTGGGACGAACTCAATGAGGTCATGCTGGAAGAATTATGTCCTCCTCATGAACGCCAGAAGTTGGAAGATGAATTCTGGCATATAAAGCAGAAGGATGGCGAAAACGCTGCTCTAACTGCTCGATTCAAGCAGCTCAGCATCATTTGCCCTGATCAAGTGAAGACTTCACACATGGCAATCAAGAAGTATATCCGAGCCCTGCCTGACTGTGTTGCAGATTTCGTGCAAGCGGCTAAGACTAAGATGATCGAAGAGACCTACTTACTGGCCGCTGAAATCAACGACAAGCGGGTCAAGGCCGGTGTCTGAGATAAAACTTCAAAGCACCTGCATCAAGCTACCACCACCACACCAACTGCTGACTCCACCACTACCGCACCCCAGTCATCAAAGTCCTCACACTGTAAGAAGAAGAACAACAACAACAACTCCAGCAACAAGAACTGTGCTGTCACTACCACTGCTGCTCCTCTCCAGGCCGTACCGGCCCAGCAGCAGCACCATCACCGCCCAGCACCAACTACTTATGCACCACCTGCCAAGCGTGCATACACAGGCCCCCAGCCGGTTTGCCCAACATGCTCTTATCATCATCCGGTGGGTCTCGCCTGTCTTTTCTGCGCTCACTGCAACAAGTACGGCCACTTCACTGCCAACTGCCGTACTGGTCCTCGTCAAGCCCCAGCTCAAGCCACTGCTCACCAAGCTCTGCTCCCAGCTCCGCAAGGCCAACAAGAAGCTCAGGCACCCGCGGTCAACGCCCGAGTTTGCTTCGCATGTGGTTATCCCAACCACTTTGCGAACATGTGCCCAAAAAGGGTCGTGAAGCAGGAGCCCCAACAACACCAGCAGCAGCCGCACCAACAGCAGCAGCCTCAGCAGCAGCAACAAGCCGCACGCGCCAGAACTTTCAACATCAACGTGCACCAAGCCCAGGCCGACAACAACGTGGTCAATGGTACGTTCCTTGTGAATGGTATTTATGCATCATGTTTGTTTGATATTGGAGCCAATAATTGCTTTGTGTCGTTCGAATTTGAAAAGTTCCTTAGTCGCAAGCGCTCCTATTTCCCATCGACGTTCGATGTTGAAGTCGCTACTGGAAGAACTGTCGCCATTAATTATGTTCTCCCTGATTGTACTCTTGAGCTCAACAATCACATCTTCCCAATCGACCTTATTCCGATGCAACTCGGAAGTTTTGACGTCATAGTAGGCATGAACTTTCTTCGCGAAAACCATGCCGAAGTTGTATGCTTCGACAAGATGATTCGATTCTCGCTCGCGAATGGTGATTTATTATGTGTCTATGGCGAAACTGCTTCGAAAGGTCTCAAACTCATGTCATGTGTCCAAGCTAGCAAGTATCTCCGCAAGGAATACAGAGCTTTCTTGGCTAACATTGTAGTAGCAAAGAAGGAAAAGAAAGGTAGTCCTAGTGTAAATGACATCCCAGTGGTTCGTGAGTTTCCTCAGGTATTCCCTGATGATCTTCTCGGACTTCCTCCAAGTCGTGATATCGACTTCCGTATCGACCTCATTCCTGGAGCCAACCCTGTTGCCAAAGCCCCTTATCGACTCGCGCCGTCCGAAATGCGTGAACTCTCAAATCAACTCCAGGAATTGCTTGAGAAAGGCTTCATTCGCCCGAGCACCTCTCCTTGGGGCGCGCCAATCCTTTTCGTTAAAAAGAAGGATGGGTCGTTCAGGATGTGCATCGACTATCGGGAATTGAATAAGCTAACCATCAAGAATCGATATCCCCTGCCTCACATCGACGATTTGTTTGATCAACTACAAGGTGCTACGTGCTTCTCGAAGATCGACCTCCGCTCAGGCTACCACCAGCTACACATTCAAGAGGAGTATATACCCAAAACCGCTTTTCGCACTCGTTACGGCCACTATGAGTTCGTTGTTATGCCTTTTAGTTTAACCAACGTGCCCGCGGTTTTTATGGATCTGATGAATCACATGTGTAAACCATATCTCGACCGTTTCGTCATCGTATTCATCGACGATGTCTTGATCTATTCCAAGTCATGGGCCGAACACGCGCAACATCTACGTTTGGTTCTCGAACTACTCCAGGGAAACCAACTCTATGCTAAGTTCTCCAAGTGTGAATTTTGGCTGGGGGAGGTTCAGTAGATCATTATCGTGATTAGTATGATTACCGCCTCAAGGGATAGCCAATGTTATTCCAGCAATAATTGCTGCTGCCCAGAAACCCGTTGAACCTCAATAAATCATTCCTAGCAAACGTATTTCTGAAGATAACTTCAGTAATAGCGTAAACGGAGGCGGTAATCATACTAATCACGATAATGATCTACGGCAGGCTCCACTCCCTAAGAAAATGAAAACTGCGATGCCTGGTTGCACTTACAAAGAATTCCTTGCTTGTAAACCCAATGAATTTGCAGGCAATGAAGGAGCTACATTTTCCTTTCCTTCGTGATACTGAATATCACAGTCGTAGTCACTTAAGATTTCCATCCATCTCCTTTGCCTCATGTTTAACTCTTTTTGCCCAAATATATATCTTAAACTCTTATGATCTGTATAGACAGTAAACTTACTTCCATACAGATAATGTCTCCAAATTTTAAGGGCAAAAATTATGGTGCCTAATTCTAAGTCATGAGTTGTATAATTTTCTTCGTGCTTTTTTTCAATTGCCTTGATGCATATGCAATTACTTTCTTGCGTTGCATTAACACACATCCTAATCCTAGTTTTGAAGCATCACAGTAAACTTCAAAATTTTCAGTCCCTTCTGGTAAGGCTAGGATTGGGGCATTTGTTAACTTTTGCTTTAGAATTCTAAAAGCTTCTTCTTGTTTAGGTCCCCATTCAAACTTAACTGCTTTACAGGTTAGCTTAGTTAATGGTACAGCTATTTTGGAAAAAATCCTTAATAAACCTTCTATAGTATCCGGCTAAACCTATAAAACTTCTAATTTCCATTGCTGATTGTGGAACCTTCCATTTGGTAATTGCCTCTATTTTAGAGGGATCTACGTGAATACCTTCGTGATTCACCATGTGACCTAGAAATTGCACTTCCTTTAACCAAAATTCACATTTCGAGAATTTGGCATAAAGCTTTTCTTTTCTTAACAAAGTTAAGAGTGCATGCAAGTGCTGACAATGCTCTTCCTGACTTTTGGAATAAATAAGTATATCGTCTATGAAGACAATTACGAATTTATCCAAATACGGTTTACAGATTCTATTCATCATGTCCATGAATGCTGCAGGTGCATTCGTTAATCCGAAGGGCATGACTGTAAACTCGTAATGACCATACCTAGTTCTGAAAGCAGTTTTAGGTATGTCTTCTTCTTGTACCTTTAACTGATGGTATCCGGAGCATAAATCGATCTTAGAAAAGTATCTAGCTCCTTGAAGTTGATCGAATATATTATCAATCCTAGGTAATGGGTATCGATTCTTAATTGTAACCTTATTCAATTCTCTATAATCGATACACATTCGCATCGAACCGTCCTTTTTTCTTTACAAACAACACTGGTGCTCCCCACGGGGATGAACTAGGTTGTATGAAACCTTTACTTAGTAATTCATCCAATTGCTTTTTCAGTTCTAACATTTCGGTGGGTGCTAACCGATAATGTGCCTTGGCTATCGGTGTAGTTCCTGGAATTAGATGAATTCTAAATTCTACTTCCCTATCTGGTGGTAATCCTGGTAATTCTTCTGGAAATACATCTGGGTATTCTGAGACTACAGGAATCTCCTTAAGTTCTTTATCCTTAGTACTAATGATTACTGAAATCATATATACTATTCCTTGCTTTTGTTCATAACTAGCAACTTTCATTACTGATATGAACTTCATGGGTTTACGTGGTTTATCTCCTGTAATCATGATTACTTCTCCAGTGGTTGCCTGAATCTCTATAGAATTCTTTTCACAAAGGATTCGAGTATGGTTGGCTACTAACCAATCCATTCCTAACACAACATCGAATTCAGCTAATTTCATAGGTAATAGGTTTGCAGAGAATTTATGACCTGAAAGTTCTATTTTACATTTTGCAAAACCTTATCTATTTTAACTGAATTCCCATCCGCCGTTTCGACTGTAAAAATCTGCCTAAGGTTGGTTAAGGGTAAATTAAGAGTTTGGCAGAATAAAGTATTGATAAAACTTTGGTTTGCACCAGAGTCAAATAATACTTTTGCGTAAACGTTGTGAATTAAGAACGTACCAGCTATTACATCTAGAATAAGTTCTGCTTCTTGAGTGGTCAGCTGGAATGCTCTGGCATTCTTCTTAGTAGCTCCGTCGGCCATCTTGGTTTTGTTGTCTGTTGGTTTGGCCAATTTAGGACATTCTGTTTTAAAATGCCCCGCTTCTCCACAGTTAAAGCAGATTATGGTTTTCTTTCTGCAGTTTTCTTCACGGTGTCCTACAGCTTTGCAAAAGTTGCAGGTTATATTGCATCTTCCATAATGTTTCTTTTTGCAATTTCTGCAGAATTGAGGAGTTGAGGATTGCCATGTTCCTCTTTTCTTGAAGTTACTACTATTACCCACACGAAATCCTTGGGTAATTTTCTGAGCCAGTTCCTTCTTTCTGTTTTCATCTCTTGTGCGTACCAGTTCGTCAGTTAGGGTATTAGCTAATTCTACCGCATCGTCAATAGTGCGAGGTCTCGCAGCTTTAACAATATTACGGATTTCGCTAATTAATCCCCAAATATAGCGAGAAATGAGTACTGGCTCTGGCGAAGCCAGCGTTGGTACCACTCTAGCATATTCGAAGAATGTCGAAGTATATCCTTGACAGTCTACACCCATCATCCGATGGTTTTGGAATTTATTTGCCATTTGATCTTTTTCATACTCGGGACAGAATTTTCTTTCCACAAGACTCTTAAATTCTTCCCAGTTCATGGCATAGGCCACAGTTCTTCCCTTGGCTTGAAGTACTGTATTCCACCATTCTAGCGCCCCTTCTTTGAACAGATTTGATGCGTACATGACCTTATCGTCCTTGGCACATTTACTTATTGTAATGACTGCCTCGGTTTTCTCTAACCAACGCAGTGCCGCAGTAGCTCCTTCATTGCCTGCAAATTCATTGGGTTTACAAGCAAGGAATTCTTTGTAAGTGCAACCAGGCGTCGCAGCTTTCATTTTCTTAGGGAGTGGAGCCTGCCGTAGATCATTATCGTGATTAGTATGATTACCGCCTCCGTTTACGCTATTACTGAAGTTATCTTCAGAAATACGTTTGCTAGGAATGATTTGTTGAGGTTCAATGGGTTTCTGGGCAGCGGCAATTATTGCTGGAATAGCATTGGCTATCCCTTGAGCAACGATATTTTCTATATCTTGCCTAGTCATAAAATGATCCTCCTGATATTGTTCAGATTGATTTACTTCATTTACTGGTTCATTACCAATGTTTGCCATCTGATAATTAATTTATATAAGCTATTAGTATAAAATAAGAAACAACCAATTATAACAATTAATCGCATATAATCACATAAACAATTATATAACCAACATTGTAAATTTCTAAATTTTCATTTGTTTATATATTATAATATATTTTCGTACACACTTTTATTTTACAACCGTTTTATTGTTTATTTTACACATACTGATTTTTATTACTATTATTGTTTATTATACAAACACAGATTTACCACCCACTTTTCCCTCGTCAACTTGCATTTTAAAAACGATGTTCCCTCTCATCATATTTCCATGAGATTTGTCCTCCTATCTCTCGGATCCTATTCCCAGCATCCATCAGCTCTTCGCCAAAATGGCGGAGTTCAGCCATATTCTCATTACTCATCGGTGGATTTGGTATAGGTTCTGGGTCAAACTGAGGGAAAAACGTATAAGGATTGTTGAGAAGGTTTTGGAACTGTCAATCATTAGTCCATCACTCGTCCATTCCTAGAGGTTGGGTGTGGATTATAGGTTCTGGAATTGCTGGTTCCAAATTCATTGGAAGTTGAGTTTCAATAGGATGAGTAAAAACATTTTCATTTACAGGCTTAATAGTATCACAGCTTGCCAATATAAAATCTAGCTCCTCCTGCAATGTCATTTCCTGGGTTTGCTTAGAGCTTTCTCCAATTTCCATCTTGGTTTGTCTAGAACCTTCCCCAAACTCCATTTCCATCTGCCTAGAATATTCCCCAAACTGCATTTCCATCTGCCTAGAATCTTCCCTAACTTCAATCCCCTTCCCTTTATCTAAGGGATTTTCTATTTTGGGAATCTTCCTAGTGGCGGGTTTCCTTCTTCGCACACGCCTCCATCCCATGAATCTTCTCCTTTTCTTAGGCTTGGGTTTTTCTGGAGGTGGAGCATTGAATTCCATAGGTTCTTCTATATTGGGTATGTACCTATTAAAATCTCTCGAAACCTCTATCTTCACCGGATAGAGATTTAAATTCTGAAGGGCTTCAGACAAGTCGTTCATGCTGTTTAGCATATATGCAAAATACACAAAAATTGCTAAGTTAAAATTTTATAACAAATTTTCACAGATAACCTTCAATTATTATTGCATACTGTATGTCTTTAATTTAATACAAAGGACAATTGACAATTAAACATACTAGGTTTTATTGTAATTTTATTTATTTACTGGATAATGTTTCTGGCTTGTAAGTGATAAGGTTGCTAATACTGGGTCATGGTATTCTAAAGATTTGCATTTACTGCTACGGTAGCTAGCATATAAAGATCCGCCCATTTTTCATCGAACTTGTCTTCCCATGGTGGGTTACTGTCTAGTTTCTGGATTTCCTGATTAACTCTTATTTCTTTTGATTGAGATTTCTCTATTTTCTCCTGACTTTTCTTAATAATCAGACTTCTTTTATTAGGAGAAAGTGGTTCCTCATAATGAGCTTTACGAACAAATATTCCCTCCTCAGTATTTACTGAGTATCTTGAGGATTGGGATGAACTTCCCTTCTCTTTTGGCAAACTATCTAATTTAAGATAGATGTTTGAAAGCCTTTGCTTACCCATACTGTAACTAACAATTAGTCAGTTAATAAAACACCTAATCACATAATGGTAATCAGGAAAAATTAAGTATTTCTAAATACTTAATTAGCTTAACTCAGTGGCTCTGATACCACCTTTTTCTGTCACGGCCCCCGACCCGGTTTAACCCGTTTCAGGAGCCGCGGGACAGAAAATCCCGTGGTATTTATTTAATTGAGTTAACAGCGGAAGATTTTAACAGGATCTTTTTATTTTATATTGAGCCACTTCCTTAAGCTTGTAGTGCTTCACGGCACTTTTCCTGGATCACAACAGATCACCTTAAACATGTTTGAAAAAGGTTTTGTCGGCGGGAAATACTGGTGAATCATTCTATTTACTAAAATGACACGTTTGTTATAATTTACAGTATTAAGAGCGATTACAATGTTTCCAGATATCAATCAACTACCCACGGTATTTGTCACTCAACTCGTTTCTGTGACTATGGTCATATCACCCATTGGCTACCCCGTTGTCCAATGGTGAAGATTATCAAGTAATGTATACAAAACCCCACATACCGACTGTAATTTGGTGACTACAAAGACTTAATCCCTGTAATTATAACCTTGAAAATAAACATGCTTTTGAAATTAAATTTGATAAAAAGAGAATGACTCACATTGTAGATTTAACACAAGCAGAGTCTAGTTTATGAATTAGCCTTGTTAACCTAGTTTAAATAACAATGTACACAAAACTAGGTTAGTAACTAATACAGCATTTACGATAACTCACGAGATTAAACCCTCACAACGAATGACAAAGTGCGATACTTAAACATCCATCGAATTCACGACGAATGACAAAGCATAACCCTAATGTGGGCAGCACTTAAACATCCATTGGATAGTTTCAATCGATCGGACATTGAATAGTAGCAGCGATCGAGTTATTACCCTGTATTGCGGCATCACTTCGTGAATTGTGTGTGGTTTGGACTGTTTCTACTATATCTCAGTGTACGTTTTGAGTTTTAACGTCGAACGAACGCGAAATTGCAAGTCCCACTGCCCTATATTTATACTGAAAATTTGTCCCCCTCGCGTGGCGCGAGGGGTCCTCTTGTGCGCGTCGCGTGGCGCGAGGGGTACCCTATTAACATAGGGTAGCCTCGTGTCCCAGTAGCTTATCTGAGTTGGTCTTGCATGCAAATTCAATTTACACGTTAAACTGTTTGGATATTACCGACTAGGGTTTACCCCCCCTGAGTTTTAGGAGCCCTGATCCTGATTCCGATTATTCTGAAAATTTCAGGGTTTATGCAGAATCACTTGGGTTTCTCAATTAGGGTTTCCTTTTGGACAATTAAAGTAATAAATAGGACTTTTTAATAAGATTTGTTACACAATACGATCTCGAAACCCTCATTCGCGAAGCCCAGCATGCCTGTTTTAATGAACGCACTTTGAAGAAGGAACGAATCTACCACGATGGAGCTCAACTGGTAAATAAGTCGAATGGGATATTCCACTTTCTGGACCGAATTTGGATCCCTAAGCGGACCGATTTGCGAAAGATTTTGATGGACGAAGCCCACAAATCTCGGTATTCTATTCATCCCGGTGCTGACAAAATGTACCAGGATCTTCGCTACAAGTACTGGTGGCCGGGTATGAAAAGGGATATTGCTCTCTACGTTGGGAAGTGCCTGACTTGTGCAAGGGTCAAGGCTGAACATCAAAGGCCCTCTGGCTTACTCGAGCAACCCCCAATCCCTATGTGGAAGTGGGAGAGTATAGCTATGGACTTCATAACAAGCTTCCGCACACGTCATCAGGACACGACAGCATTTGGGTTGTTGTTGATCGTTTAACCAAATCAGTCCAATTTTTGCCAATACGGGAAGACTACAAGGTGGAACGATTAGCCCAAATCTACACCGACGAGATCATTTGTAATCATGGGACGCCTCGTGACATCATCTCTGACTGTGATGCTCGGTTTACCTCACGATTGTGGGAAACGTTTCAAGCTGCTCTCGGTACTACGCTTAATCTGAGTACCACATTCCATCCTCAAACTGACAGTCAGACTGAGAGAATGATTGGTACTCTTGAAGACATGCTCCGTTCGTGTGTCATAGACTTCGGTGGTAATTGGGACAAATATCTGCCGTTAGTCGAATTCTCGTATAACAACAGTTATCACACCAGCATCCAAATAGCACCATTCGAGGCTTTATATGGAAGAAGATGTCGATCGCCTATTGTATGGCACGGGATCGGTCACTCGCAACTAACCGGTCCTGAGCTATTGCAAGAAACGACTGACAAAGTCCTCCAAATTCGAGACAACTTGTTGAAAGCTCGAAGTCGACAGAATAGTTAAGCCGATAAACGACGCAAGCCCCTTGAATTTGACGTTGGCGACTACGTACTCCTAAAGGTATCACCTTGGAAGGGTGTGGTCAGATTCGGCAAGAAAGGGAAACTAGTGCCTCGATATGTTGGACCTTTTAAGATTCTGGAAAGGATCGGAAAAGTTGCCTACAGACTCGAACTATCGGAGGAACTTAGTAACATCCACCCGACTTTCCATGTGTCAAACCTCCGAAAGTGACTGGCTGAGCATGATTTAATCGTGCCTCTCGATGACCTCCAAATAAATGAAACACTACACTTCATGGAGAAGCCTGTTGAAATCATGGATCGCCAAACCAAGTAGCTCAGACGCTCGCGCATTCCTGTTGTGAAAGTCCGATGGGAAGGCAAACGAGGCGCAGAGTTCACTTGGGAACTCGAAAGTGACATGAGGGCGAAGTACCCGCAGTTGTTTGTTACGACTTCGGCCTAATTTTGGGACGAATTTCCCTAAACAAGGGGAGGCTGTAACACCCCGTGTTTTGAAGCCAAAGTCAAAGTCAAAGATTGAAGTCAAAGGAAGAAAAGAATGCTAATTGCGATCTGTCTCTCCTTGCTCAATCCCTGTTTTGACTTCTTTGATTTATAGTTAGTCTATTTTAGGTTTTACGTTAGTTGTATTATGTGGAGTAATCAAGTAAAATCGCAGTAATCGAAGTATATTTATCGCTACGAATCGCTTTACGACTGTGAATAATAGGAAGTAACAATGCAATAAAGTCAATTAAACGCTAATCAACCTAATCTAATCAACATCGCGCTCGCAACTCGAATTACGCATTTTGGTGATTATTATACGTGTGTGTGTGCCTTATGTGTTACTTGTGCATGTTTATTTATGTTATGTATGGTAATCAATCGAAACGCAATCGAATTCAATCGCAATCGCAAACCGAATACGAAATAAGGATGATTGTATGTAGATATAGTATGATAATTAGTGGAGAAGAGATAGCGCGAGATATGAGTAGTTGGGATTAAAAGTAATTTGATTAGGAAACTTTATCGCATCGCAACGCTCGCAATCGAAATCGAAACAGCAAAACTCGTCGCATCGAACACTCGAAACAGGCGACCGATCGATCAGGCCACCAGTCGATCGACCTGCCGTCCATTCGGACTGCTGTCCGATCGAGCTGCCTGGCCAATCGGCCAGCCCTTTTCCCTTTTGGAATCCTATAAATACCCATGTCACTTTCACACTTTCTATTTCTGGAAACTCTCTGACCGAACAGCACGCTCTCCTCACCTTTTTCTCAGATTTCTCTCGATTCAGGTAAGATCTCGACATAAAGCTTGTACTTTATTGATCTACACGCACTCCTACACCTTTCTATCTTTTAAATCTCAACTTTTAACCGTGAAATCACCAAGATTCAAGGTGTTCTAGGATGACGTCACCATGTGTTCTTGAAGAACTTCATGTTTTGACCTCAATCCACCAAGAACAACTTAGATCTAACCGATTTCCACATAAACAAACAAAGATCTCTAGTAGATCTAAACATATTCACAAAGGAAAGGATTGAAAGATGGTTTTCCAACTTTCTTTCAACTCTTTTACACTCAATGCACTCAAAACCGGTGGAATCGGAGCTTGTGCCGACATACTACTCATTCTTGTGGTTGTGTGGCTCAAGATCTGGATTCTAGCCATGAGGTTACCGATTTCGGGTTAAACATGGAACACCGTCACGAAAAGTTAACTGACCAGATCTGGGTGATTCCTGACCGATCAGGAGCACCAAGTAGTGACAAGGTTACTGTTGTTTTACACGTTATCAAAATGCCTCGATAATATGACAAACAATCAAAACAACCAAGTGTGAGACGACCAGGACGAGGTGCCATCCGATCGGACTGCTGTCCGAACGGACAGCCACCCGATCGACCGGTCAGCCAAACAGCTTGCACCTTGGGTCCCACACTTAATCACTTTTTCTAATCTTTGAAGTTTGAGCATTGAACAAACTGTTGTTCGATCGGATTACCATCCGATCGGATTACTCTTCGGGTCATGAGATACTTAGGCTTTAACACTTAATCGATTTTTCAACATGTTCAATGCACTAGGAATGCCACTCGATCGAACTGTTGTCCGATCGAGTGACATTCTGCTGTGAACTTGTTCTCACTAAAGTGCCCAGCCGATCGGGTTGCCGGCCGATCGAACGATCGTCCGATCGACCGACCTGGAAGGTAAAGGTACTTCAATGTTTTCAAATGCTACAACAAAAACTTCGAAAGTTAAACCATCATACACAAACACATCTTTCCTAAAGGAAGAAACAATCCACTCGAACGACCATCCGATCGGACAGCCGTCCGAACGGACAGCCATCCGAACGGACAGACACTCGCACGATCAGCTGACCGATCGAACTGCTGACCGCTCGACCAGCTGACCGACCCACCAACACTTATTCTCGTTTTACGCGTCACTTATCGTTATGCTATCGAACTATTCAGGCTAACCTTACTCTCAAGCGCTCCCTTCAATCCATCCAACCGCTGTGAGTATACTCGATCCCTTTTTGCTTGAAGCACTTTTGGGTGTTACATACATTACTTATACGAAATCACATCAAACACACTATACAATACTTTAACGCTAACCGTTACCGCATGTATTACGTGACTTAATGAATGCTTGTTTGTTATGTTTACACATGGAATGATGTCTACCTGCCTTAACAACGGTAGTACTATTAGTTTAGACTCAGTACCCGTTCACTCGGGGGTTGTTAAGGACAATTACTTGCATGGATTACAGTGGTGATCATGTATTGCGAACTGCCTTGGGCAGTCAACCCGCAGTCATTGGTATCGATAAGTTCATGTCGATAACTAACATGCTTCGTTTTCCTCTGTGTACGTGCTGGTTATGCGTAAACTATTTCGAACTCTATATGCTATTATCAAACTTGTATGCTCACCTTTACACTATGTGTATTGACTTTTATTTTAACGTGTGTGACAGGTATTTAGGATGCTTATCTGCTAGGAAAGCGAGGCTATAATAAGTTTCTAGAGGCCAACAAATAGTTGTCTGTACTAATGTAGTCAAGAGTCTCTAAAAGCAGATAAATAATTGGGCTATTTTGAAAATCTGAGTTGTCGGAATAGAACTATTTGCCTAGATTTTGTCTGTAATAATTTGTTTACCTTTTGATACATGGTATGGGACATGTTACTTAAAATTGATTGGCAATGATAATTGTTATGGAAACTTCTGGATAATCTGTTTCGCTCAGTGCCTCGCCCCGATGATTCCGCCATCGGTTGGGGTGTGACATATACAACTTGGTTCCTAATTAATCCGATTCATTTGCATGTTTCCGTTAATTGCTTAAATGTTGGCCATTATGCCCTTTTGACCTTAAAACGAGATTTTTGAAAATGTGAGAGGACAAAAACCTTTATTACTAATTATTAAACATGTCCTAAAAATTTGACATCAGTTTGAGGTCTAAATTAGGAGTTATGCTCAATATCGTAATTAGAAAGCTTTTTATTAATTAAATGGCATTATTAGCATAAAGTGTCACGGCCCCAGCCCCGGTTTGACCCGGTCAGGAGCCGCGGGACAGGAACCCGTGGTATTTATTAATTGATGCGTCAGCGGAAGATTTAACGGGATCTTTTAAAACTTGAAATGCCGGATTATTTTATTTCATAATGCGGGATAAACCCCGTAATTTACAATAGAGGAATTTTACTAGGAAAATTCCTTGTTTTACAAAACATGTTTATTCGTTTAACTGAGCCACTACTTCAAGCTTTATTAGTGCTCCGTATCACTGTTCCTTGGTTCACAGTAGTTACCTGAAACATATTTTAAAAATAATTTTGTCAGCGGGGAAATACTGGTGAATCATTCATTTTGATAAAACGATGCATAGTTATAAATTACAGCATAAGAGCGATTACAATGGCTTTTATCTTATTTTTATCTGGCGCCGTGTCACCTCCTGGTGACGATGGTCATACCACTATTGGGTCCCTCCCCAAGTAGTGATGATTATCACTGTTAGGATTTATTAGCCTAACCATGAGAAATTAGTAATGTGCACAATACCCCACCAGCCAGTGATTCAAGATAACCACGACTTAATCCCTGTAATTATAACTTTTGAAAATAACTTAGAGTATTGTAAAACATTTGATAAAAGAGAATGACTCACTTTGCAGATTTATACGGGCAGAGTTTAGCCTACTGATAAGCCTGATAACCTAATTTAAACAATAATGCACACAAACTAGGTCAGTAACTAATACAGCATTTATGATAACTCACGAGATTAAAACCCTCACGACGAATGACAAAGTGCAATACTTAAACATCCATCAAATTTACGACGAATGACAAAGTATAACCATAATTTGAGCAGCACTTAAACACTCATCGGATAGTTTCAATCGATCGGACATTGAATCGTAGCAGCGATCGAGTTAATACCCGGTATCGTAGCAGCGCCTCGTTATGTTAATTTTCGATTTTGAGCAGTGAGAATTCGTTTTTGAGTTTTGGTTTCGACACCAGTGAACTGCCCATGACCCATCCTATTTATAGCTGAAAAATGGGTCTTACGCGGCCCGCGTAAGACCCTTAAAGACCTTTACGCGGCCCGCGAGAGGGTCTAGTCGTAGATTAGGACATCCGTGTCATACATAGGTGTGCCACGTGGACGACACATGGATCTGGACGCTTATCCGGTCAACCTTAGAGTTGACGCAGCCCGCATAGGGTTAAGCTTATCTTTATGCAGCCTGCTTGAAGACCAGAATTTTGATTTTCTTGATTTTTAATATGGATTAGGGTTTCAGGGGTCCGGGTTCGCACTTACGGATTAATTTGGGACATTTTTGAGAGTCCTTACATAAAGCCTATCTAAACCCAAATTTTGACACCAAACTTTTTACTCACTGATGTAATATAATATTTTGAGATTTTTGAAGATTTTTATTTATTTTTAAACTGAACATAACATAGGGTTCTTGCTTTAATTCGGTAATTGTCGGTTATACCCTTTTTGCTAATAAAATGAGTTTTACATAACATTTTGATACCAAACTTTTTCCTACTGATATTATATGATAAATAAATATTTTGAACTTTATAAACTGATAAAAAACTCAGATTTCCTATTATAACCCGAAAGTCGCTTAAAACCGACTTTTACGCGTTTAAAACGCATAGTATGGATTTAAACTATTTTTGGCATATAAGACTTAATACCTATTGATGTTTTAAGTAAATTTTTATACTCTAACAGTAAGAAAAATTTTTGGACTCAGATTTCCAAATTTGACCTTTAAAGCTTATGTGAATTTACCAAAATGCCCATACGGTGCTTAGTTTGGTTAAAAATGATAAATTTCACATATATGCAATACCCTAATGATATAACTTATTAAATTAAATATTTTTACTGATCATTTCAGACCTGAACCTCAGATTAATATTTAATCTCTTTTATAACCTTTAAAATGACCAAAATACCCCTACGGGGCTTAATTTGAGTTTAAATCCGTTTTGGGCATAATAGAAGGTATCCTACTGATATCACAACATATTTAAGGCGTATTAACTTAGGAAACATGTTCATGACTCATTTTTTTACCCATTATGCATTTTTCACGTTCGGTGCGGTTTATATAACTAGTTTGCATAAATTAACCGAAACGGGTCAAACCTTATCAGTTTTATCTCAAAATCCAGAATGTGTTTAGTTTACCCATATTATACAAGTCTTCAAACTTGTCGGGTCTAAATCACATTCTAATCTGGTCTTCGCTTAATCTTGCATTTTGAACCGTATATCTTTCTTTAAAACTAACCGGTCTAAGTTTTAACTTAAGTAAGACCCGTTAGGAATCTAATAGGTTATTAAAACCTTCGTTCCAGATTTAGGAGCCCAGTAAAAGATATTTGCACTTGCTGAATGTATACGGCTGGGATAAATTTGTATAATTTGCTCAGGTAAATACTTTTAACTTATTTTCCCTTAACCGGGCTTGGGTACAGTATATAAAATACCGCTTGTTCAGGTATTGAATTTTTAATCGTATGAAGGTTATATCATTGAGATAACCCGTTTAATCTGTTTTGTTTGTTCTAAGCCTTTGGGGGGTTAATGACCATGTCCTGGATATCCTCGGCTCATTCATTGAAATGGCCACGACTTAAGCACGGGGTGTAGGCATACACCTGCCGATGCGTATGTAAAATTAATAAACCCACCTGTTCGAGAATAAATTGCCGTAGGTTATATTATGTGGTGTAACACCCCGTGTTTCGAAGTCAAAGTCAAATTCAAGATTGAAGTCAAAGGAAGAAAAGATTGCTAATTGCGATCTGTCACTCCTTGCTCAATTCCTGTTTTGACTTCTTTGACTCGTAGATAGTCTAATCTATGCCTTGCGTTAGTTGTATTATATGGAGTAATAGTTAAGAATCGCAGTAATCGATGTATACTTATCGCTATGAATCGCCTTACGACCGTGAACAATAGGAAGAAACAATGCGATAAAGTCAACTAAACGCTAATCGAACTAATCTAATCAACATCGCACTTGCAAGCTCGAATTACGCATTTTGATTATTGTTATACGTGTGTGTGCGCTTTATGTGTTACTTGTGCATGTTTATTTATGTTATGTGTGGTAATCAATCGAATCGCAATCGAAATTCAATCGCAATCGAAACGATATGATAATTGGTGGAGAAGAGATAGTTCGAGATATGAGTAGTTGGGATTAAAAGTAATTTGACTAGGTGTAACACCTCGTAAAATCACGTCCAATAAAGTATTGACGCGTGTAATAAACCCTAGTAAAGTCAAACCTTGAATATAAGGGACTATTTTTTCGAAAAATCGAAAACATTGTTTATGAAAGGACTGGAGGTGTTAGCATACCTAAAATAAGTTTCTAAATAACCTTTTACGGTTTTATATTCACAAATGAGCCACTTGTTGATTAAGTGTCGCCATGTGTGTAATTAATTGAAAGTTTGCGCAATAAAGGGTTAAAAGCATCAACATGTTAATTCTCACCTTTGAGTGACCTTTTAACAAACCGAGAGCCTCATGATATTTTATTATACTCTCAGAAATGCCAATCATTGGCCATCCAAGGCTTTTTATGCCTAAAAGTGAAGTTACGCGCAACTTTGCAAGTATAAGGGACTAAAAGTGTCAATATGTTTAATTATACCTCTGAATGACCTTTTATCGAGCCCAAAGCATTATTATATTTAATAATATTTTCAATAATGCCTAATATGGACTAGATGAGGCTTCAATGCTATTAAATGATGATTTACGCAAGTTTGCGCATTAGGGGGACCTAAAGCGTCAAACTGCTAAAGTATGCCGATTCGTATGTTATCGGACCTTTTGGAATATGACCATGAGTTATACATACCTTAAGTATCCTTCTCATAGCTTAGATATAGGCTTTGAGGTGTTTGGTGCGCAAAAATAAACTTTTAAGTCATGCAGGGACTAAAAGTGTCAAAAAGCGCACAAGTTTGCGTTTACACGCATATCTTACATTCTGAATATTCCCGGACACCCAAAAATTTATTTAAGCACTAAAATATTTTATTTTAGTGTTTGGCTTGATAAAATTCCATTCGTCGAGTCGTTTAGATTGTTTTTCGCGTCCGTCCGTGTTTCGTCGTAATTAGCCGAACAACGTGACCGTACGACCAAACGAACCGACATACGGCATATTTTTGAGCATGTTTCATGTTCTCTATGCTTAGGCATCATTATAAAGCTTTAAAAATGGTTTAACGGGCCTTAGAGGTGTCGAAAATGACATTTGGAAGTTCAGGGGCCAAACATGTCAACTTTTGAAAGTTTCTGGTGGCTGCCCAGGTCCTTACGGACCGTAACACTTTTACCTTATGGTGCGCAAGCAGTGCCCAGATGTAGAAAATCGTTTAAAATGGTTGTTCAGCCTTGCAAACGACATGTATTGCCCTTAAACACTTCCAAGAGCCGCCTAAACTATTTCTTAGGCCTTAGGGACACTTGTTAATCATCAGGGATCATGTATAGCATGATTTGTCATGATCATAATGAATCAAATTCACTATAAAAGGCCTCTTGTTGCAACCATTTTGATCACTCATTCCTTCTGCAATTCTGGAGCTTTTTGGAGCTTAAGAGCAGACCCAAGCCATCTCTAATAGTGCATTAGACTTTGGTAAGTATGCTTAACCTTTCTTAGTTGAGTTTTTACTTAGTTTTAGCTTAAAAGTCAAACCGTCGTAATTAACGGTTGACTTAGCGATTAATCATTATTGGTCCAGTGATTAGTCGAATTGAAGGTAGTTATAAGTTGGTAATTATGTGGGCAATAAACCCTTAAAAGGGCACCCACTGATTCCCATCCTAACTAGATCAAATGTCGGGTCAAAGTTGTTTAGAAAAAGTCAACAGAAGCTTAATTTGCAAATTAACATATAATTAGCAATGTAGAAGGCATGTAACCTATTTTATCACTCATATAACTTAGTAATAAGTATAAGAACTGATCCAAGCTTGTTTGATCCGACAATTTTCTGTTTAGACCCGGTTCGGAACCGAAAGTCGCAAAACTTTGACTTTTGCTTTGAATTCAGTCGCAAAACCTTAGGGTTTCCTTAGGACCCGGCTACATGATAGTATAACCCTCTGTGGTTGGATCGTTGATTGTCCGATTCGTTTACTCGTTTCCGTTAAATTCCTAATGTTGACCATAATGCCCCTTTTGTCCATAAAACGAGAATTTTGGAAATATGAAAGGACAATAATCCTTATTACTGATTTATAAAGTTGTCCCTAAATTTTCACATCAGTTGGAGGTCTAGATTAGGATTTATGCTCATTAGCGTAATTATAACGCCTTTTAATAATTAAACGGCGCAATTAGCATAAAGCCTACCTAAACCCAAATTTTGACACCAAACCTTTTACCCAATGATGTAATATAATATTTTGGGATTTTTAAAGATGTTTAATTATTTTTAACCTGCTCATAACCTAAGGTTATGGCGTTAATTTGGTAAATACCGATTATGCCCTTTTAGGCCATAAAATGAGTTTTACAAACCCTTTTGATACCAATCCAATTGCTACTGATTTTATATAATAAATAAAGTATTTTGAACTTTATAAACTGATCATAAAACTCAGATTTCCGGTATAACCCAGAAATCGCTTAAAATGACTTTTTAAGCGTATTAAACGCATAGTTTAGGTTTAAAACCATTTTGTCATATAAGACCTGTTACCAACTGATATGACTTAATAAAATAAGTTATTCTACTGATGTATTCAGACCCGAACCTCAGAAGTTCATTTAAATCTATTTTATAACCTTTAAAATGACCAAAATACCCCTACGGGGCTTATTTTGAGTTTAAACTCGTTTTGGGCATAATGGAAGATATCCTACTAATATCACAACATATTTAAGGCATATTAACTTAGGAAACCTGTATAAGACTCTTATGATTACCCGTCATGCGTTATTCGCGTTCGGTTCGGTTTATGTAACTAGTTTGCATAAATTAGCCGAAACGGGTCAAACGTTATCGTTTTTATCTCAAAATCCAGAATGTTAGTTTACCCATATTATACAAGTCTCCAAACTTGTCGGGTCTAAATCACATCCTATTCCGGTCTTCGCTTAATCATGCGTTTTGAACCGTAAACCTTCCTTAAAACTAACCGGTCTAAGTCAAAGACTTAATTAAAGACCCGTTAGGATTCTAATAGGTTATTAAAAACCTTCGTTCCAGATTAGGAGCCCAGTAAAAGCTATCTGTACTTGCTGAATTGATATACGGCTGGGATTGAATTTATAGTTAGCTCAGGTAAATACTTTTAACTTATTTTCCCTATACGGGCTTGGGTTACGGTATATAAAATACCGCTTGGTCGGGCATCAAATCTTCCATCGTTTGGTGGTTAATTGAATAATTTGATCGGCCCGTTTAAATTGTTTTGTTTACTTAAAGCCTTTGGGGGGTTAATGACCATGTCCCAGATATCCTTGGCATCATTTTACGAAATGGCCACGACTTAAGCGCGGAGTGTAGGCGTACACTCGTCAGTGCATAAATAGTTGATGTGGTGTGTCTATTGATCTTTAACCCGGCACGCTCCGGGCTACTGAACACATAAGGAACATGTAATTCTTTTACAAGATTATATATTTAAATGATTATCCCAAGTTATAAAGAGTTTGTGCCACGTGCATTCAAATCAATTTTATAAAACTTTTCAAAATGAGTCAGTTGATAGTATTTACCAGTGTAAACTGACGTATTTTACAAAAAGGCTAAATGCAGGTACTATACGTAATAGGCTGGCTACTCCAGGCATCAATAATCAAGTCTCGCAAGCTTTAGATGTTAAAGTCTGTTGAACAGTGTTATCTTTCTATTTTAGATCCGCCTGTGGATCTTTTACTTTCCGTTGTAATACTTGATATTACTTTATATTTGGATTGTAATATATTTATCTTTTGCTTCCGCTGTGCATTTATATATTGTGTTGTTTGACTATGATGATATCAACTACGTCACGATACTCCCCTACCGGGCCCACCGGTGAAACGTGGAAATATCGGGGTGTGACACTAGGAAACTCCCTCGTATCGCAATGCTCGCAATCGAAATCGAAATCGAAACAGCAAAACTCGTCGCACCGAAACCCCGAATCAGAAGGCCGATCGATCAGGAGACCGACCGATCGAACAGACGCTCGGTCGAACGACCAGCTGTCCGATCGGACTGGCTAACCGATCGACCAGCCCCTCTTCACCCTTTCCACTTTGGGTAACCCTATAAATACCCCTTGTCACTTTCTACTTTTGGAAACTGACGTCCGACCAGCTCGTTCTCCCCACTTTTTCTCTGATTTCTCGCGATTCCGGTAAGATTTCGTCCTAAATCTTGTACTTCCTTGATCTACACGCACTCCTACACCTTTCTATCTTTTGAATCTTAACTTTTAACCGTGAAATCGTCAAGATTCAAGGTATTCTAGGATGACGTCATCATGTGTTCTTGAAGAACTTCATGTTTTGGCCTCAATCCACCACGAACAACTTGGATCTAACCGATTTCCACATAAACCAACAAAGATCTTTCATAGATCTGAACATATTCACAATAAAAAGGATTGAAAGATGGTTTTCCAACTTTCTTTCAACTATTTTACACTCAATGCACTCAAAACCGATGAAATCAGAGCTTGTGCCGACTCACTACTCATTCTTATGGTTATGTTGGTTCAAGATCTGGATTCTATCCCAGAGACTACCGATTTCGGGTTAAACATGGAACACCGTCTCGAACCATTAACTGACCGGGTTGGGTGATTCCTGTCGGATCAGGGGTACCAAGTATTGACAAAGTTTCTGTTGCTTAACACGTTATCAAAACGTCTCGATAAAATGACAAACAATCAAAACAACCGAGTGTAAGATGAACAGGTCGACCAGGATGGGGTGTCATCCGATCGGACTGCTGTCCGAACGGACAGCCAAACCGAATGACCGGCCAGTCCGAACGACTTGTACCTTGGGTCCCACATTTAACCATTTTTGCCAACATTTGAAGTCTGAGTGTTGAACGAATTGTTGTCCGATCGGACTACCATCCGATCGAACTGCCATTCGAATCATGAGACATTTGAACTTCCACACTTAAACAATTTTCAACATGTTCAATGCACAAAGGATGCCACCCGAACGAACAATTGTCCGAACGAGTGACAACCTGCTGTGAACTTGTCCCCACTAAAGTGTCTAACCAATCGGGTTGTCGTCCGATCGACCGACCTGAAGGGTAGAGATACTTCTACGTTTTCTAAATACTACAACAAAAACTTCAAAAGTCAAGCCATCATACACAGACACATCCTTCTCAAAGGAAGAAACAATCCACTCGAACAGCCATCCGACCGGACGACTGTCCTCACGGACTACCACTCGCACGACTGGCTGTCCGCTCGGGTTACCATCCGATCGAACTGCTGTCCGACTCACTTGTACTTAGCATCATTTTATGCGTCACTTATCATTATGCTATCAATCTGTTTAGGCTAACCCTACTCTCTAGCGCTCCCTTCAATCCATCAATCGCTGTGAGTATACTTGATCCCTTTTTGCTTTACGCACTTTTGGGTGTTACATACGTTACTTATTCTAAAACACATCGAACACACTACGCAATACTTTTAACGCTAACCGTTACCGCATGTTATACGTGACTTAATGAATGCTTGTTTGTTATGTTTACACATGGAACGCTGTCTACCTGCCTTAGCAACGATAGTACTATAGTTTGGACTCAGCACGTGCTCACGCAGGGGTTGTTAAGGACAATTATTTGCATGGATTACAGTGGTGATCATGTATTACGAAATGCCTTGGGCAGTCAACCCGCAGTCATTGGTATCTATAGGTTCATGTCGATAACTAACATGCTTCGTTTTACTCAGTGTACGTGCTGGTTATGTGTAAACTATTTCAAACTCTATATGCTATTATCAAACTTGTATGCTCACCTTTACACTATGTGTATTGAATTTTATTTTAACGTCTGTGACAGGTGCTTAAGATGCCTATTTGCTTGGAAATCAAGGCTAGGAAAGAGTCCTAGAAACCAACAAATAGTTGCCTGTACTAATGAAATCTGAGTTATCGGAACAGAATAATTTGACTAGATCTTTCTGTAATGATTGTATTATCATTTATGACATGGTATGGGACATGTTGCTTTAAATATCTGGTAAATATATGGTTGTTATGGAAACTTCTGGACAATCTGTTTCGCTCAGTGCCGCGCCCTGATGTTTCCGCCATCGGTTGGGGTGTGACAGATTGGTATCAGAGCCATAACTGTAATGAATTAGGCAAGACTGAAGCAGTTAAGAGTTGGATTACACCTAAGAACCCGTCTGAAGTCCGTTCTTTTCTCGGATTAGCGGGCTATTATCGTCGATTTATCGAAGGATTCTCAAAGATCGATGTGCCGCTTACCGCTCTTACACATAAAGACAAGCCTTTTGTTTGGGAACTGATGGAGTGTGTGAAACCCGGTTGTTAAAGCATGTTATATTACGTATTTATTAACGTTAAATTGATTACATGCATCAAATGTGATAACTATGCGTACTTGTGATGTTACAGGTAAAACGGGTAATACGACAAAGTTGGAGAGGTTAGAGATGAAGCGGAACATATGAGAATGATAAATGCAGAAATTGATAATGTTCGGGACGTGTTTCGGGTCATAAACTATTGTGAATGTGCAATAGATATAAAGGGGTCATCATTATCACATCATGTGAATTAATTAGGGGGCACTTTTGGTGGCTGGTTGGTGAAGAATTGAACATATACACGCATACAAAAGAGAAGTGACGGCATGGAGATTTCTTTGGCACATGCCTGCTTGTTTTGGGTCAACAACATCATCATTGTTTTTATTTATTGAACAAAGTGGGATGCACATGAAAGAACAGCGAGTCAAACATGCGGTTTACGGCTTGAAACCGTGTCTTATGGTTGGCAGGTGATAACAAAGGTGTGGAACTTTATCAAATACACTACACACGCATACGTGTGTAAAAGGGTCAAGAGGATCACACTAATTATCAAAAAAAAAAGAGAATATTATAATGGAGGGCAGCAAATGAATCATATGGTGGCAGCTCCCATATCGGCCCAATTACCTCATTCACACATGAATCCCATCAAAGAATTGGCAGCCACATAAGAGACTTTTTGGAGGCACCATTATTTTATTAAAGAAAAAAAACATATATATAATTATCATTATTATATACACACATGCAAATTGGCCTTGGGTCTCACAAAAATTAATTATCATCATGACTCTTTGGCAGACTTCTATGTATACATTGATTAAAAAAAAATACATGGGAGGCATTAATTGAGCGGAGTCAACATCAATCTCTAACTCACGTTGACTTCTTTGGGACCATATTGGGAGTTGAGGTTTTATGATTATGAGGATATAAGATCATCATGATTAGTCATCATTACGGGGAGCAGCCATAGAGAATTCTTGGGGACGGTTACGGTTAAAAAGAAAAACGCAAAACTTCATCACTCAATAACATACATCATCATCTTTTGACGGCAAGAAGGGAGGAGGCAGCCGACATAGGCAGACACGAGGTTCGAACAAAATCACGTGAGGGTTTCAAGGATCACAACCGACATGCGCGGCTAGTCTCTTCGGATTCACCCCGGTGTAGGTAGTTGTATATTTCTAGGGTTTATGCATTTGTTCTTTGATTCGACTTTGTGACAACTTGTATTGATTTTTGAAACCATTGACAATAGTTTACATTTGTTTCGTATTCGTAAATTGTCGAACGATGTTAAAAGTTATGACTTTGCGAAATGGTTATGTGTAGTTATGCATTGTCGTGGTTAGGATTTACTTGTGTTGATTACAAAGTGTATTCTTGTCCGTTCTTCGGGACGTTGATAGTTATTGGCACCTAAGTCACGGTACACTAAATCCGCTAATCGTATGCAATTGAGTTGAATTAAAACATGTAGGAACCCTAGGACTTACAATTACCGAAACCGGGTGTGATCCGTATTCCTAATTCTTGTTTTCAATTAAGTAGTTTAGTTTTGAAAGTTTCGTTAACAAATCATCGTTTTAGATAATATCAATTTGTCGGTTCACTCCGATATCCTTTTAAACTAATTTAATAAATAAAATTAGCAAACTTCATAATTATCTTGTACATTATTTGTAAATAGTCTAACTAATCGAACGGGTCGTGTGATACTGACCACCTGCTCTTCGTGGATTCGATACCCGACTTACCCTAGCTACCTAGGTTTAATTGGGTTTTTGACTGATCGGGACGACACGGTCACGTCAAAATGGCGCCATTGCCGGGGAGCTAGTGCGCTTAGTATTTCATTGCTTGTTCGATTTTAGTTTAGTTTTTCTTTCTTGTATTTTTGTGATTTTACTTTGGGTGCTCGAGTTTGTTTCTGCAGGTACATGTTTTGCAGGTACCATCTTTCAATATGAATTGGGTAGATGATGATCCGTGTGAGTGTTGCGGAAGCGGAGAGCATTATTTAGAAGATTGCTCCGTTTTCCACGCAAAAGTTCAAGCCAACAAGGATCGGGAAGACTACCTCAGCGGACTGTATGATTATAGGAGGGCGGATTATGGAGATTTCAATGGTCCATCCTCGCATTCTCCATACAGTAGACCACCACCACCCCCAAATTATCAAGAATACTACTATGCAGAGATGGGTTACCATTATGAGCAAGAACGGGGTTACAACAACTATGAACCCGACTTGCCACATTTCTCAAGTTATCAGGAGGAGTATAATGACTATTATCATGACTCCCCTCAACCGACATACGAGGAGCCTCAAGATTCATTACACTCTAAGCTCGACACGATCATGGACATGATGCTAGAAATGAAAAAGAAAGACGAGTTGAGAGATAGATCATTTGAGGCTTTAGTTATTCAGGTTGGTCAACTAACCGAGGAGATGGCCCAACTTAGGCGAGACCAAGAGATTTGGGCTAATGGCACAATAGTAGATGGTGAGGTGGTGGAAGAGGTTATCGATCTACCCGAGCAAGAAAATGAATGTTTGAACCGAGCGGAAGACATCACACCGCGAGACGAGTCGGATCCGAAAGATGCCCACGTTCATATCCATCCTTCTCCCATACTTATCACTCCAACCAAAAAAGTTGGGGATGCGGGTTCGGGTATAATGATTCGAAGGGTGGCGTTGCAAGACATTGGCCAGTTTAGTAAGAAGCGACCCCAAAGTTGTACAATATGCATGCCGAGTATAATAAAAAGAGTATGGATTCGGCATGCTAATTACCGAGCGTATGTTGGAAACTCGGTAGGCAAATGTGCACTTCGACCGCCATGAGAGGTAAGTCAGGTATTATTGTTGTAGAGTTTGTCTTATTTTCGTTTTATTTTTTTTTTTTCTAGTTAAATGAACGTTGTGGGTGTGTTCCCTATATAACCCTCACGAGACCTACTCGTCCTCCCGAGCTATCGGGTGGTTTAAAAGGGCTTGTTGCATAAGCTAAATGCAACCGTGATTCCTACGAAAGTGAGTTAGGTTTGTTGTTGTGTAAATTTTTTTTTTCCACATAAATCAAAGTAAATTAATGTATGATTTGGTAACAATTTCATAAAAGTGGTAGAACTAGGTAACTAACAAATTTTAGTGGTTGTGAGAAGCATGCTTCTACACAAGGGTTAAGATTTGTAGGTACATTATGTTCTTGGGACGACCGCTTTCTTGAAGAGAAGAAGAGCACACGAGGAATGAGCTTAAAAATCAGGTGCATACGTTTCTTTTTACTTTTGATTTTTTTAGTTAGCAAATAAGTGGATTGTAAATTATATTATTTTTTTCGGGGTGAAATTTTGGGAAGGGTAGTCGTGTCACATCCCTTGTGCGTTTTAAAAACTCTAGTTCTTACACATTGAGGACAATGTTTACCTCAAGTGTGGGGATGAGGGAGTAGTAAAAGTTTTCGATTTTGACCCGTTCATTTAAATTCTACACATTGAGGACAATGTTTACCTCAAGTGTGGGGATGGGGGAAAATTTAAAAAAAAATTTCAAAATTTCTTGTTTCAAAAGCGATCTTAAAAGCACAAGTAACCAAGTCAACGAGGGATGTCACAACCCATTTGGTCTTTTGTCATGGTCAAGTTCAAATTAATAAGCATAACGGGTATTTAGCGGGTGGTTATCTGGGAATAATTCGCCTAAGGAACTAGCACATTATGCATGTCACATACCATACCCTTTATATATGTGAGGTTTTGAGCCACTTTTACATCATAGAATAACATACTTATGTTTCTTTGTTTGAGTGGACCATTAGTCATGTATTGTAGAACTTGCATCTTTTGATACGTTTGAGACCATAGACCGAATACAAGCACGAGAATGATTAAGGCATTAGGTGAACCTTTTCCTTTAAAACCATTTATCCATCCTTACCCAAATAAATCCCCTAGTCGCCCACTTTGAGCCTAAACCTTTCGTTTGACAACCCATTTAGCCCATAACCTTAAACCTTTTCTTTTAAACCCGTGTGATGAAAATTCGATTATAAGATTATATGATTGTATAGTTGTGTTTGAAAAAAAAAAAAAAAAAAAAAAAGAGAAGCAAAAATTCAGAAAATGTTGTGAAAAAAAAATTTGAAAAGCGCTGAGAAAAACACAAAAAGAAGTGTTAGTAGTTGTTGAATAAAAGGCGAAAGTTGTTGCCTCATAATTGATGTTTATATTTAGTGTTGTTTAGAATAGTTGTTTGTAAAAAAAATTGAATTTCCATCACCTTAGCCACTTTAAAATATCATAATTCCTACCCTTAGCCTAGCCCCATTACAACCCTTACAAAGACCTTATGACTTGTGCTTGGTATTCGTGTTCGGTGGTGGAGAATGATTGAGTTGCAAGCATATGCGGGTACGTGTTCTAATCGGTTTTGAGCGATTATTCTTTGAAGTGCTAATACATCATGAAAATTAGCTATTTTATAAACCGAGTTGAGAGAACATTGTGAGGGATATGCATGAATTGTTGGTTTCACGGACGGGTTAATCTTGGATAACCACTTTTACATGATTAATCATTTATTGCTAAATATGTGAAAATTGTAAAAAGTTTGAACTTGGGCATGACAATTGACCTTAACCTTAGTCTCGGGAATGGGGAGTGTGTTTCTCGTTCGACCCACGTGAAAGTGAAAGACAGATTTGCTTGAGGGCAAGAAAATGACAAGTGTGGGGATGTGATGGAGTGTGTGAAACCCGGTTGTTAAAGCATGTTATATTACGTATTTATTAACGTTAAATTGATTACATGCATCGAATGTGATAACTATGCGTACTTGTGATGTTACAGGTAAAACGGGTAATACGACAAAGTTGGAGAGGTTAGAGATGAAGCGGAACATATGAGAATGATAAATGCAGAAATTGATAATGTTCGGGACGTGTTTCGGGTCATAAACTATTGTGAATGTGCAATAGATATAAAGGGGTCATCATTATCACATCATGTGAATTAATTAGGGGGCACTTTTGGTGGCTGGTTGGTGAAGAATTGAACATATACACGCATACAAAAGAGAAGTGACGGCATGGAGATTTCTTTGGCACATGCCTGCTTGTTTTGGGTCAACAACATCATCATTGTTTTTATTTATTGAACAAAGTGGGATGCACATGAAAGAACAGCGAGTCAAACATGCGGTTTACGGCTTGAAACCGTGTCTTATGGTTGGCAGGTGATAACAAAGGTGTGGAACTTTATCAAATACACTACACACGCATACGTGTGTAAAAGGGTCAAGAGGATCACACTAATTATCAAAAAAAAAAGAGAATATTATAATGGAGGGCAGCAAATGAATCATATGGTGGCAGCTCCCATATCGGCCCAATTACCTCATTCACACATGAATCCCATCAAAGAATTGGCAGCCACATAAGAGACTTTTTGGAGGCACCATTATTTTATTAAAGAAAAAAAAACATATATATAATTATCATTATTATATACACACATGCAAATTGGCCTTGGGTCTCACAAAAATTAATTATCATCATGACTCTTTGGCAGACTTCTATGTATACATTGATTAAAAAAAATACATGGGAGGCATTAATTGAGCGGAGTCAACATCAATCTCTAACTCACGTTGACTTCTTTGGGACCATATTGGGAGTTGAGGTTTTATGATTATGAGGATATAAGATCATCATGATTAGTCATCATTACGGGGAGCAGCCATAGAGAATTCTTGGGGACGGTTACGGTTAAAAAGAAAAACGCAAAACTTCATCACTCAATAACATACATCATCATCTTTTGACGGCAAGAAGGGAGGAGGCAGCCGACATAGGCAGACACGAGGTTCGAACAAAATCACGTGAGGGTTTCAAGGATCACAACCGACATGCGCGGCTAGTCTCTTCGGATTCACCCCGGTGTAGGTAGTTGTATATTTCTAGGGTTTATGCATTTGTTCTTTGATTCGACTTTGTGACAACTTGTATTGATTTTTGAAACCATTGACAATAGTTTACATTTGTTTCGTATTCGTAAATTGTCGAACGATGTTAAAAGTTATGACTTTGCGAAATGGTTATGTGTAGTTATGCATTGTCGTGGTTAGGATTTACTTGTGTTGATTACAAAGTGTATTCTTGTCCGTTCTTCGGGACGTTGATAGTTATTGGCACCTAAGTCACGGTACACTAAATCCGCTAATCGTATGCAATTGAGTTGAATTAAAACATGTAGGAACCCTAGGACTTACAATTACCGAAACCGGGTGTGATCCGTATTCCTAATTCTTGTTTTCAATTAAGTAGTTTAGTTTTGAAAGTTTCGTTAACAAATCATCGTTTTAGATAATATCAATTTGTCGGTTCACTCCGATATCCTTTTAAACTAATTTAATAAATAAAATTAGCAAACTTCATAATCATCTTGTACATTATTTGTAAATAGTCTAACTAATCGAACGGGTCGTGTGATACTGACCACCTGCTCTTCGTGGATTCGATACCCGACTTACCCTAGCTACCTAGGTTTAATTGGGTTTTTGACTGATCGGGACGACACGGTCACGTCAGGAACTGAACAAGAGTCTGCCTTCCAAACCCTCAAGCACATGCTCTGCAATGCTCCTATCCTCGCTTTACCCGACGGAAACGATGGCTTTATAGTCTATTGTGATACCTCGAACCTTGGTCTTGGTTGCGTTCTTATGCAACGGGACAAGGTTATAGCTTACGCATCTCGTCAGCTCAAAATCCACGAGAAGAACTATGCAACCCATGATCTCGAGCTAGGCACGGTTGTTTTTGCGTTAAAGATTTGGCAACACTACCTGTATGGTACCAAGTGTACGATCTTCACCGATCATAGGATCCTACAACATATCTTTGATCAGAAAGAACTTAATATGCGTCAACGCCGATGGGTAGAACTTCTCAACGATTACGACTGTGAGATTCATTATCACCCAGGCAAGGCAAATGTCGTTGCCGACGCTCTCAGCAGACGGAGTTATTTGCTCAGCATTCGTAATACCCAGGCCCAATACGATCTCGAAACCCTCATCCGCGAAGCCCAGCATGCTTGTTTTAATGAACGCACTTTGAAGAAGGAACGAATCTACCACGACGGAGCCCAACTTGTGAATAAGCCGAATGGGATATTCCATTATCTGGACCGAATTTGGATCCCTAAACGGACTGATTTGCGAAAGATTTTTATGGACAAAGCCCACAAATCCCGATATTCTACTCATCCCGGCGCTGACAAAATGTACCAGGACCTTCGCTACAAGTACTGGTGGCCTGGCATGAAGAGGGATATCGCTCTCTACGTAGGAAAGTGCCTGACTTGTTCGAAGGTCAAGGCTGAATACCAAAGACCCTCTGGCTTACTCGAACAACCGTCAATCCCTATGTGGAAGTGGGAGAGTTTAGCTATGGACTTCATAACCAAGCTCCCGCGCACGTCAACGGGTCACGATAGCATCTGGGTTGTCGTTGACCGTTTGACCAAATCTGCTCACTTTTTGCCAATTCGGGAAGACTACAAGGTAGAACGATTAGCCCGAATCTACACCGATGAGATCATTTGTAATCATGGGATGCCTCGTGACATCATCTCTGACCGTGACGCTCGGTTTACCTCGCGACTGTGGGAAACGTTTCAAGTGGCTCTCGGTACTATGCTTAATCTGAGTACCGCATTCCATCCTCAAACCGACGGTCAGACGGAAAGAACGATTCGTACCCTTGAAGACATGCTCCGTTCGTGTGTCATAGATTTTGGTGGTAATTGGGACACTTACCTGCCGTTAGTCGAATTCTCGTACAATAACAATTATCATTCTAGCATTCAAATGGCACCGTTTGAGGCTCTATACGGAAGAAGATGTCGATCGCCTATTGTATGGCACGAGATCGGTCACTCGTAACTAACCGGTCCCGAGCTATTACAAGAAACAACTGACAAAGTCCTCCAAATTCGAGACAACTTGTTGAAAGCTCAAAGTCGACAGAAAAGTTACGCCGATAGAAGGCGCAAGCCCCTAGAATTTGACGTTGGCGACTACGTACTCCTAAAGGTATCACCTTGGAAGGGTGTGGTCAGATTCGGCAAGAAAGGGAAACTAGCGCCTCGATATGTTGGACCTTTTAAGATTCTGGAAAGGATCGAAAAAGTCGCCTACAGACTCGAACTATCGGAGGAACTTAGTAATGTCCACCCGACTTTCCATGTTTCAAACCTCCGCAAGTGCCTAGCTGAGCATGATTTAATAGTACCTTTTGATGACCTCCAAATAAACGAAACACTACACTTCGTGGAGAAGCCTGTCGAAATCATGGACCGCCAAACCAAGCAGCTCAGACGCTCGCGCATTCCTATTGTGAAAGTTCGATGGGAAGGCAAACGAGGCGCAGAGTTCACTTGGGAACTCGAAAGCGACATGAAGACGAGGTACCCACAGTTGTTTGTTACGGCTTCGACCTAATTTCGGGATGAAATTCCCTCAACTAGGGGAGGTTGTAACACCCCGTGTTTTGAAGTCAAAGTCAAGATTGAAGTCAAAGGAAGAAAAGATTGCTAATTGCGATTTGTCACTCCTTGCTCAATTCCTGTTTTGACTTCTTTGACTCGTAGATAATCTAATCTATGCCTTGCGTTAGTTGTATTATGTGGAGTAATAGTTAAGAATCGCAGTAATCGATGTATACTTATCGCTATGAATCGCCTTACGACTGTGAACAATAAGAAGTAACAATGCGATAAAGTCAACTAAACGCTAATCGAACTAATCAACATCGCACTCGCAAGCTCGAATTACGCATTTTGATTATTGTTATACGTGTGTGTGTGCTTTATGTGTTACTTGTGCATGTTTATTTATGTTATGTGTGGTAATCAATCGAATCGCAATCGAAATTCAATCGCAATCGAAACGATATGATAATTGGTGGAGAAGAGATAGTGCGAGATATGAGTAGTTGGGATTAAAAGTAATTTGACTAGGAAACTCCCTCGTATCGCAATGCTCGCAATCGAAATCGAAACAGCAAAACTCGTCGCACCGAAACCTCGAATCAGAAGGCCGATCGATCAGGAGACCAGCCGATCGAACAGCCGCTCGGTCGAACGACCAGCTGTCCGATCGGACTGGCTAAACGATCGACTAGCCCCTCTTCACCCTTTCCACTTTAGGTAACCCTATAAATACCCCTTGTCACTTTCATACTTTCTACTTTTGGTAACTGACGTCCGACCAGCTCGTTCTCCCCACTTTTTCTCCGATTTCTCGCGATTCCGTTAAGATTTCGTCCTAAATCTTGTACTTCCTTGATCTACACGCACTCCTACACCTTTCTATCTTTTAAATCTCAACTTTTAACCGTGAAATCATCAAGATTCATGGTGTTCTAGGATGACGTCATCATGTGTTCTTGAAGAACTTCATGTTTTGGCCTCAATCCACCACGAACAACTTGGATCTAACCGATTTCCACATAAACTAACAAAGATCTTTCATAGATCTCAACATATTCACAATAAAAAGGATTGAAAGATGGTTTTCCAACTTTCTTTCAACTCTTTTACACTCAATGCACTCAAAACCGATGAAATCAGAGCTTGTGCCGACTCACTACTCATTCTTGTGGTTATGTTGGTTCAAGATCTGGATTCTATCCCAGAGACTACCGATTTCGGGTTAAACATGGAACACCGTCTCGAACCGTTAACTGATCGGGTTGGGTGATTCCTGTCCGATCAGGGGTATCAAGTATTGACAAAGTTTCTATTCCTTAACACGTTATCAAAACGTCTCGATAAAACGATAAACAATCAAAACAACCGAGTGTAAGATGAACAGGACGACCAGGACGGGGTGCCATCCGATCGGACTGCTGTCCGAACGGACAGCCAAACCGAACGACCGGCCAGTCCGAACGACTTGCACCTAGGGTCCCACATTTAACCATTTTTGCCAACATTTGAAGTCTGAGTGTTGAACAAATTGTTGTCTGATCGGACTACCATCCGATCGAACTGCCATTCGAATCATGAGACATTTGAACTTCCATACTTAAACAATTTTCAACATGTTCAATGCACAAAGGATGCCACCCAAACGAACAACTGTCCGAACGAGTGACAACCTGCTGTGAACTTGTCCCCACTAAAGTGTCTAACCAATCGGGTTGTCGTCTGATCGAACGACCGTCTGATCAACCGACCTGAAAGGTAGAGATACTTCTACGTTTTCTAAATACTACAACAAAAACTTCAAAAGTCAAGCCATCATACACAGACACATCCTTCTCAAAGGAAGAAACAATCCACTCGAACAGCCATCCGACCGGACGACTGTCCGCACGGACTACCACTCGCACGACTGGCTGTCCGCTCGGGTTACCTTCCGATCGAACTGCTGTCCGACTCACTTGTACTTAGCATCGTTTTACGCGTCGCTTATCATTATGCTATCAATCTGTTCAGGCTAACCCTACTTTCTAGCGTTCCCTTCAATCCATCAATCGCTGTGAGTATACTTGATCCCTTTTTGCTTTACGCACTTTTGGGTGTTACATACGTTACTTATTCTAAAACACATCGAACACACTATGCAATACTTTTAACGCTAACCGTTACCGCATGTTATACGTGACTTAATGAATGCTTGTTTGTTATGTTTACACATGGAACACTGTCTACCTGCCTTAGCAACGATAGTACTATAGTTTGGACTCAGCACCTGCTCACGCAGGGGTTGTTAAGGACAATTATTTGCATGGATTACAGTGGTGATCATGTATTACGAACTGCCTTGGGCAGTCAACCCGCAGTCATTGGTATCGATAGGTTCATGTCGATAACTAACATGCTTCGTTTTACTCAGTGTACGTGCTGGTTATGCGTAAACTATTTCGAACTCTATATGCTATTATCAAACTTGTATGCTCACCATTACACTATGTGTATTGACTTTTATTTTAACGTATGTGACAGGTGCTTAAGATGCCTATTTGCTTGGAAATCAAGGCTAGGAAAGAGTCCTAGAAACCAACAAATAGTTGTCTGTACTAATGATACCTGAGTTATCGGAACATAATAATTTGACTAGATCTTTCTGTAATGATTGTATTATCATTTATGACATGGTATGGGACATGTTGCTTTAAATATCTGGTAAATATATGGTTGTTATGGAAACTTCTGGACAATCTGTTTCGCTCAGTGTCGCGCCCCGATGTTTCCGCCATCGGTTGGGGTGTGACATGTGGTGTGTCAATTAATCTTTAACCTGGTATTCAGCCTGGGCAACTGAACGTATAACAAACATATAATTCTTTTACAAGTTTATTTTTAAATAATTATCCCAAGTTATAAAAGATATTTTGTGCCTTGTGCATTCAAATCAATTTTCTTAAACATTTTCAAAATGAGTCGGTTAATTGTATTTAACAGTGAAAACTGACGTATTTTCCAAAAAGGTTAAGTGCAGGTACTAATCGAAATGGGCTGGCTACTCCTAGCATCAATAAAGAGTCTTGCAAGCTTAGATATTTATAAATCTGTTGAACAATGTTCCTTTTATATTGATCCGCCTGTGGCTCCCTTACAACCGTTTTTGTAATAATTGATATTACTTTCATTCGGTTTGTAATGTTGTTATCTTTAGCTTCCGCTGTGCATTAAACTGTGATAATTTGACTATGATGATATCAACTACGTCACGATACTCCCCACCGGGCCCACCGGTAATACGTGGAAATATCGGGGTGTGACATTTCTCCTTCTAACGTGTATCGTATTAAATTACAATACTATATTATAACATCAATAGCTAGTTCTATACCCTCCGGTGGACGGGAATACTAATGGTATAATAACATAAGTATTTTATTGTTTGTATTCTAAACAAAAGTGTTAGAAATTACCGCCCCATGACTGAGGATTTGATAATAACGGGAAAGCTTGTAAACTACTACATTACACCTCTAAAGATGGATGGGTTCAGGCAAAGACAGTGAAATTGACAAACAAAGCCAATTTTAAGTCCAACCTTTCTCATATCAGCAACCCATGTTTCCCAAACCAAAGTCTCAGGTAGTATATATGCATACTAAAAAGCATAGAAAACACCTTCAATTTGCTTCAGCCTTTATATAACATTCAAAATGTTTAAGCATTGTATACAACAAAATACACAATTAATTCATTACAAAATACTATTATTTGGCATATATATGCATATAGGTATACAAAAAACTATACGTGTATACATGGAGAGACTTGGAGAGATAGAGAGAGACCCGCCTTCTTGAGTTTCAAGTATAGACATATCTTGCACAAAGTCTTGAAATAGGAGAGATCAACCGCTTGGTGCCCAGCTTGCAATCTCTTTTTTCTCCATCCTCATCACCTCACCTCGTCTTTTGAATCAATTTCCTTCTTCTGCATGTATCAGTTACAAAATTGGATAGATTTGAGGTAAAAAAACAGGTTTTCCTTTTCCACTAGCATTATTTATTTATTAAAACACTAAACTTTTAGACAAAGTGTTCCCGTGAAACCGGAACCGACCCATCGACAGATTACAAATCTTGAGTTGCTTGTATAGTAGGTCACAATTTTTACCGTTGTAGAGATTCTTCAATTGTAATTGCAATTAATGCTTCTTCGTATTGATGTCTTTCTTTGTCAATGTTAGACTATACCTCTTTTATCGCCATCCGTAGTTCATCTGCAGCATAAGTTCACACAAAACATTTTAGGGAAAATTGTAAGATTTAACAACATAATTCAAAATTATAAGAAAACCTCAAAGTAAAATTTTAACAATCAGTTGTAACATCTAATATGATATTTTTTAAGTACATAAGGATGTGAGAAGAACCTGTGTTTTATTGGTGCTAAATGGAGTAGTGAGATGTTCAAAGTTTTTATGGTAATACTTAACATAAAGATAGATAATGTATTATTCACGAGTTGACCAAAATGATTGAAGATCTGTTCGTGCAATGATGTATTGTCGAAGTTGTAGAAGACACACTGTTAGGATCTGAGTTTGGTTTTGATTGTGATTTATGTTTGAATTAAGATGAACAATGAATGAGTAGTGTAGCGAAATATAAATGGAAACAAACTTTTCACAATCAAACAGGAGAATTGCTTTCAACACACATTTTCACAATGAACCAATGCTTAAATTTATTCCAAACACCGATTACAATTGCATGTATGCAACAAACTCCCCCTCAGCCTGAGCTCAGTGATTTGTTCGTACAGGAAGAAGATGGTGAAGAGCTAATAGAACAGTACAGGGTACTGTTCTATTTATAGGCACGGACAAACCACTGAAGCATCTAAGCTGACGTCACCATGAAAGTGACATCTAACCTCCTAACAAACTCTAACAACTGATCTATACAACCACTGCTATACTAACTACTATTATACATTACATTTCATAAAGACAAACTAAACTACTGCTGAATCTTTCCACTGATGTAAACCCAGCAGTACTTGATATAACCCAGCAGTGCTTGAGTTCAAGGCAGCAGATTGAACAGCAGGGCTTTAGTCTTCATTAGTCTTTGACTTGATCAGCAGTTGTAGGTCAGCAGTTGTACCAATCAGTGATTTGGAGGTCAGCAGATGTTGAAACCACTTTCAAGGGGAGAGACTTGATGACATAACATCTGCTTATTCTGGATCCACTGCTCTGATCCAGTTTTGGCTTTAATTATCTATTCCTCTGATAGGGTTTAATCCCAACAATCTCCCCCTGGAACAAATAATGCCAAAACTCTTCATTATTGGAAGATCTTTATTGCCTCATCAACAGTTCCCTTATTTGCCCTTTGAGTTGTAGCTCAAAGGCTAAGGCATCTGTGTCATCTTCATCCCTACACAGTGGAAGATCAAGGAGATCCTGCAAATCTTCAAGACTTAGGCCAAGTGCTTGTTCCCTTGTTATTTTCTTCACTTCTCCACTTCTCCACTAGACTTGATCACTGTCAGTACATGGTTCTGTTTGTCAGTTTTCCACTTTAGTACTTTTGAGTCTGGTGGATTTCTTGGGAGATTTTTATTAGATGAGGTGTTTGGTGATGCTGGCCTATTGATGACTGACTGAGCAGTACTTGTAGGTTGATCAAATCCAAGAGTTTCTACAATCATCTTCTTAATGCCCTCTTTTACAAGGTCATCACCTGCCATTAACTCTTGTATTGTTTCAGCATCCAATTGTTTTTGTTGCCTTCTTTTATAGATGGTTGCACTAGCTGGTGCAGTGGCTCTCCTGATTTGCAGCTTTGGTGGTCTTGTTGAAACCTCTGCTTCAGGGTAATCAGGTTTTTGTGGAACATTAGGATCTTTCTTCCTTAATTCCTCCAACCTTTTGTAGGTGGACCGGACTTTGTCTTCTTTCCATCTCAACACTTGATTTAAGGACCCATAATCAGCAGCAGCTAATTCCTCTTTCATTCTCCTCAGCTCTACCTTTTTATCAGGTACATTCTTTTTGTACTTTGCCCAATCAGGAGGAGTATGTTTGACTTTGTTTTTTATCATGTCTTGAATCCTGGCTGCTTCACTTTCCAGCTCAGGAATGGTCCAGTCTTTATACATGTGTCTTTCTCCCTTGTATTTCTTATGAGTCATGATATTTTCAACATAATCTTTTCTCAGGGATTCATCTGCCTTTTCTGATATCTGCTGGCACACATTTTTGCAAATTGTTCCAAAGATCTGACTTGTGTGAGCAAGAATTGGTAGTTCTGTTGAATTTCTCTATCAGATTTCCCTTGTGAATTTCTTTTAGAGATATCCTCAGCTTGTTTAGCTTTGTCTTTCAAATATTCTTCAATATTATTGGGCCTGGGATATCCTTCAACAGATGGTAATCTCCTTTTTGCAGGGTCATCCTCATAATAAAAGGACTTGATTTCTTCTCTGACTGCTATAAGTTCAAGAGGAAATTGAACACCTGCAGGAGCTATTGGCTTTTGAATTTGAGCTGATGAGAGAGGAACAAGGTTTGGTATGGTAACAAGTGATAGAGATTTTGAAGATTTTGGTGGTGGTGAAGTATCATCATCTTTCAGAATTATTCTTCTCCTTTTTGGTGGAGGAGAGACTGATGATGTTTTGGGTGGATCAGTGGTGGTGATTTGAGTGGTAGAAGGTGGCTGACTAACAGTTGTTGAAACAACTGGTGTTTCAACCACTGTTGTCATTACAACAGATGTTGTAACATCTGATGTCTTCTGCTTTTTAGCAGGGGATGATGGTGGTGAGGCTGTTTTTGGTGGTGAAGTGATTTTTGGTGGTGGTGGTGATAAGGCAGTGGTTGTGGTGTGTGTTGAAGTGGTGTGTGTTGAGGGGATGGCAGGTGTTTGGCCAACAGTTGTTGAATCTACTGAAGTATCAGCAGTTGTTGATACATCAGGTGTTATAACAACTGCTTGGGTGGAAGATTGATGTTGGGGGCTTTTGGACGGTGGTTTGGGAGTATGCTTTGTGGGTCTGGATGGTATGGATTTGGGTTCCCTCACTTTTCTAGTGGGATTTCTTTTTGGCTCAGGATTTTTAACATCCTTTGGCTCAGAACAACCCTACGCATTCAGCACCATATAAGCTCTTTTCTCCTTATTCCACCAGGACAAGCCCTTTGCCTCTCTGTCCCTTTTTACACTTGCTTTTGCTTCATCAAGTGCATTTGTGGTAACATCAATCTTTTTGCTACCATCTGGCAAGGGAATCTTTTTAGTCATGGCATCTTTTTTTGGTTCAATATAAAGACCATCATCTCTTCCCTTCTTCTTCCACTCCTGGATTTTCTCCCTTTTTTGGCATTATCTGGGGGTAGTTGATCAATGAAGAGAACAGTAGGAAGAGCAGTGCCAGTGGTGTTCAAGATGTGGGCCTTTATAGCCTTGATGTCTGCTTGGGTATTTCTGAACCTGGACTCCATTATGTTTCTCAGCTCTTGTACATGTATTGCATGTTGCTGATCAGACATTTATTTTTGTTGTTGGAGAAAAGGTTGAAATAAACTCCATAACTCATCTGCAGCAGGTGCTTGTGGTGGAGCAGGTGCTTGAGTTGGAACAACAGTGGGTTGCACCTTTTGAACTTTCAACAACTGTTGCAGCATTTCTTTGATTTCTACAACAGAGGTATCCAGTTTTTCAACTCTATCCGTCAATTCTAGGTACTTTAAACCGTCACCCAACTTAATGGGATCATCTGATTTCCCACTAGCAGTGGTTGTAATAGTGGTTGATGCAGGGAGTGTACTCCAAATATCATCCACTGATGCCCCTTTTTCTTGGTTCTGGGGACTTCTTCCTTCAACACTTGATAACCTTTTGATGGTACCAGTGGTCAAAACAAACTCACTAGTGGTTAGCAGAGGTGCTATAGAAGGAATTGCCTCCAAGGAAGTCTTATTGATGTAACCACTGTCCAAATGTAAACCAGTGGGTTCAACACTTGTAGTGGCTGCTTCACTTGGACTACCACCAAGAGTTACTTGTAACTCAAGGGGTGTAACCTCCTCAGGTTGTGTTGGTGGGTTAGCAATGATTGATACATCAGACCCAGTAATTTGTTGAGGTATATTCTCATTAACAGGTGATTGAGAAGGACTGGTTTGTGCCTGGTTCAAATCAAGAGCATCCAACAAGATTTTTGTTTGTGGGGGAATTGTGGATGTGAGGTTGGGTGTAGAAAGAGAGTTGGCCCAGGGCATTGGGCTGTGGATGATGGAAGCAAGTGATTCCAGAGCATCATATTGTGGTGTCCCTATTTGTACAACCTGTTCTTTTTGAGAAGAAGCATGAGGAGTTTCAGCCATGGGTTGAGATATTTCTACCAACTGCTGTGAGGAAGTAGCAGCAGTGGTTTCTTGTGACTTCTGTGCTGTCACTGGCAGTTGCTCTGGTATCTCATCCTCCAGAGTTGCCTTTTTGATAGGTTTGGGGGGCTTTTGAGTTTTCTTTTGTTTTGGCTTTTTGAGGATTGGTGGATGAGATTTCAAGAAGATAAGCTCTCTTTGGTATGGAACAATGGCATTGAGTGGGGATGGCTGCAGATGTGAATCATCTGAGCTAACCACTGCTGGTGACTTTGATGATCCAGCAGTGGTTTCAAAAGGTGGTGGAATAGGAGGTAATGGTGTGGACACATGTTGACTTTGATCCACTGTTTGAGGACTTTTATCAACAGTGTTTGATGATGTGGAAGCAGGGGTTAAGGGGCTACTTTGGTCAACAACTGTTGAGGTAGCAGTGGTTGAGCTTTGACAGCTGTTATGAACATCTGCTGCTCTTCCCATTGTGACAAACTTTTGTTGAGGAATGATGATTTCATACCCATAGTCTGGTGATGATTCTTTTGATGGACCTGCACTGTTAGTCTTGATAGCTGTATTTTCAAAAGTAAATTTATCAAGATCAAACAATTCTGCAGGGTTTGCTGGGATTTTCATTGATGAAAGTTCATTGAACTTTACATTCAAAGTCTCCTCCACTGTTTTGGTCCTTGTGTTAAACACTTTGTAGGCCTTAGCAGTGGTTGAGTATCCCAGATGATAACCACAATCAATTTTGGCTGCAAACTTTGAGATAGAATCTTTTAAGTTTAAAATGAAGCATGGGCAGCCAAAAACTTTGAAATATGAGATCAATGGCTTAATTTTATACAGCAGTTCATAGGCAGTCTTTTGATGCCTGGGGTTGATTAAAACTCTGTTTTGGACATAGCAAGCAGTGTTTACTGCCTCTGCCCAAAAAGTTAATGGCAAACCTGAATCAACAAGCATGGTTCTGGCAGCCTCAATCAAAGTTTTGTTCTTTCTTTCAACAACCCCATTTTGTTCTGGTGTTCTTGGAATGCTATATTGTCTCACAATTCCTTTTGACATACATAAATCATCTAACTCCTTGTTCCTAAACTCTGTGCCATTGTCACTTCTGAAGATTTTTACTGGAAGGTCAAACTGCTTTTCAACCTGTTTCACAAAGTCTTGCAGAATGCATGCAGTCTCATCTTTTGAATGTAAAAAGTAAGTCCATGTAAACCTAGAAAAGTCATCAACAATAACCAAACAATATCTCTTTTTCTTAAGACTCATGACTTTAACTGGGCCAAACAAATCCATATGAAGCATTTGCAAACATTTGGTTGTTTTGGACTCATCAATGGATTTGTAGGAGCTTTTATGTTGTTTTCCTTTTAGACAGGAAACACAATGCTCAGGACAGGTGAATAGTTTTTGAGGTAAACCTCTTACTAACCCCTGTTTTGAAATGGCAGTGATTGTCTTGAGATTTGTGTGCCCCAATCTTCTGTGCCAAAATTATGTCTCTTTGTTTGATGCAGCTGAGAACAAACAGGAATCAGTTCTGGGGCTCTCTTTTGACATATCCACCACATAAACATTGCCACTTCTTTGAGCAACAAGTTTGGTTTTTCCAGTTTTTATTATTGCTTCAATCTTTTCAACCATTTCTGGTCCAACAATCCTACAACACTCCTTTGTGAAGAATGATCCATACCCCTTATCACTCATTTGTGAAACACCCAGGAGGTTGAATTTTAGATTGTCTATTAGATTGACATTTTCAAATTTTACATTACCAGACTGTACTGTACCAGACCCCGGAACTTTCCCTTTACTATTATTACCAAAGGATATATCACCCCCTCCATGGATTTTGAAATCTTTGAGAAGGTCTTTACATCCTGTCATGTGCCTGGAGCCTCCACTATCTACATACCAAAGGCTATCTAAGCATGCAGAAGCTCCCTGCACATGAAGTAAAAGGATTAGTTCATTAGGGTCTCCAAAGCCAATAAGGCTTTGGATGGGGTCTCAACAGTGTCTGGGATGATTTCAGGTGCATGGATAGTGGTTAGCTCAGGGGTTTGAACATTTTTGGGAATGTTTTTTTTTCTAACCACTGTTGGGGGTTTTGACCAATCACCTGTTGATAACCAAAAGGATGCCTATTCACTCTTGGTTTAGAAGGCCTTTTGTAAGCCTCATAAACATGTGGAATCCTTTGGAATGATGGTTGTCCCTTACCTCTTCTGAATTGATTGGCAGGGGGTGCATCAGTCACTTGAACATCTCTTAGGACAGATGTTTGGCTCAGCTGTTTTGTAACAGCTGTTTGGACTGGCACAAACAGTGGTTGGTTCTTTGTGAACTTGACAGATGATGTTGATGGACTCAGGGATGTTTTTACAGTGTACTCATTGTTTTTTACATCAAAGTTCTTGACATACACACATTCTTGAGTTTTGTGGTTTGTTTTATTACAGATGGTGCAGCTTTCAGCAGGTACAATGACACTTGTTTTGTTTAGATCATATGCTTTTAGATGAAAACAGTCTTTTGTTAGATGATTCCTCTTTTCACAAAAATCACAAAACGGGTTTTTGATCTTTTCTCTTTTCTTCCTTTTCTCAGACTCCTTAGCAACAGAGTTTTGAACCACTGTTGGGATGTCTTTGATAGGAATGACCTTTGCTTTTGGAGCTTTTACACCATCAGTGGTTGTGAAATCCATTGGTTTGAAGTTTCCAAGGATGTCACACTCATCAGACCATGTGGGTTTAAATTGGTATTTCTCAATTTCCTCAAAGGTTGAGGACCCTACAGATCTTTCCAGAGTAATTTTGTTACCAAGTTTGTCAGTTATTTTAACCTCTTGGCCATCCTTGTTTGTGGGAATAACTTCAACAATGATTTGAACAGATTCTTTTGGAACATTGTTTTCAATTTCATCATGTTTTCTAAAACCAACACCAAATTTCACATTGCTTTTAATCTGTTTTTCAGGCATAACCTCATAACCTTTGCAAGACTCCACCCATTTTTCACAAGTGATTTGGGTGGATTCCAACTCCTTTTTACAAACTTGGTATTTTTCTACCATAGTTTGGAGTT
>JARYGA010040983.1:0-29132 GCA_030545235.1 Helianthus tuberosus | reverse complement strand
GTTTGTTGTGTTGTATGTTGTAGTTTGTGTTTAGTTGTTAAAGGAAATTATTAATTTTATTAAGTGAAGTTATAGAATTAGTGATAGAATAGATGTTTTTGGTATGTGGTTGGGTAAATGTACCCGACTAAATAACTGATTCGGTTTAGTAAAAATAAGGGTGGTGGTGTTAAGAGTGGCCGATCTTGAACTTTTAAATAGGGGCCGGAAGTTTTAAATAAAAAAAAATAGGGGAAGGGGATGCATATAAAATTTTCGGTAAAATTTACATGTCGAAGCGAAAAAACAGGCCCAGGGCCCTAACTAAGATTCGCCCCTGGTGGTGTATGGAATTTTATTAGACTATGTGTTATGGGTGCCATGTAGGTGGGCGCTGGGCATTGTACAATGCCACTGACGGGCACCGTTGAGGGTGTGGGGGCGGGGCCGGGGCCGGGGCCGGGGCCGTGATGGTTGCCACAAGACACCATGGTTGATTTGGGCACAATATATGTGCAATTGGCTTTGACCTGCGAGGTTGCCATGCTGCATGTGGATGATTTGGGCACAATACATGAAAACAAAGGCTTGATGCAAAACTACTATCGAGCCGGGGGTCTCACTAGAAGCAGCTCTCTATTCCTACGGGGTAGAGGTAAGGCTGTCTACATCTTACCCTCCTCAGACCCTACCTTAGCTTTGCTATTGATGGGATTTACCGAGTATGACGACGACGACGACGACGACGACGACGACGACGACGACGACGACGACGACGACGACGACGACGACGACGACGACGACGACGACGACGACGACGACGACGACGACGACGACGACGACGACGACGACGACGACGACGACGACGACGACGACGACGACGACGACGACGACGACGACGACGACGACGACGACGACGACGACGACGACGACGACGACGACGACGACGACGACGACGACGACGACGACGACGACGACGACGACGACGACGACGACGACGACGACGACGACGACGACGACGACGACGACGACGACGACGACGACGACGACGACGACGACGACGACGACGACGACGACGACGACGACGACGACGACGACGACGACGACGACGACGACGACGACGACGACGACGACGACGACGACGACGACGACGACGACGACGACGACGACGACGACGACGACGACGACGACGACGACGACGACGACGACGACGACGACGACGACGACGACGACGACGACGACGACGACGACGACGACGACGACGACGACGACGACGACGACGACGACGACGACGACGACGACGACATGAAAAGAAAGGATCTTATATGCTCAAAGCCTCATTGGGCTTTCTTTTTATAATAGAGAGTGCAATTTTGTTGAATAAATGTAGTATTAGATTTCAAATTGTAACTGTGTCTGTGTCTCAATGCACCTTTGATAACATACCTTATTTGATTCTTCTTCTTTCTATTAATATGTTATGGTGTGCTTTTTTTTCCCTCTGGTTCTGATTTGCATTCTTAATTGCTGTATTTTTTCCCTCTAGAAGACTTTTTTGTATTAGTATTACAATTTACAACTCTTATTTTAATACACATTAGAAATTTAGAATAAACAAATTAAGTAAATATACATATTATTTTTCTTCAAATATTTTTACAAATAAGAAAGCAGCATGCGTTTAAGAAAGCTGGACTGAAAATGGCTATCAGACAAGTGACGTGTCGAGCTCCAAAGCGGCTGATTTGTCCTGTGGTTTGATTTTGAATCTCAGGGTATAAATTGTTTTTTTTTCTGTTTTTCTGTTTTTTTTTTTTTTTTTTTTTTTTTGAAGAATTAGGGACAAAGGTGTTTTTGCTCACTTGACCTATTGAAAACCTTAGAATTTTGATGTCTTTGTATGTGTTACAAAGAGGGCTTGAGTGTGTGATCAACGTTCGTGTGTGCGTGCTCTGGGTGGGGTGGGGAGTACTTATAAAAGTATATTAAGAGGGTTATGTTTATGTTAAAGGGGGTCAACGCTAAAGTATTATTGAACCTTTGTTGATACGAATCAATCATTTGCGTTTAACATGATTAAGGTTATATGGTAGTAACCAAAATCTTGATAAACTTTGCAGCGTGGGGCCGATGTGAATGCAGTGGATCTCACCGGCCAAACAGCACTGCATTGGAGTGCGGTTAGGGGATCCGTTCAGGTTGCAGATCTTTTGCTTGAAGAAGGTGCTCGCGTTAATGCTGCTGATATATACGGATATCAGGTTAGTCTTATACTTACTTATACACCCTTTCATCCAATTCTATTAAACTGAGGAACAAATAACATCTGTATAACACCTTATATATCTCTGTTTATATATTAGTTTGAATATATTGCAGACGACTCATGTTGCTGCACAGTATGGTCAAACGGCTTTTCTTTATCACATTGTCACAAAATGGAATGCAGATCCCGATGTCCCTGATAATGAAGGAAGAAGTCCTTTACATTGGTACCTGAATCTCCTTTTTTATATTATAAAGTTTCAACTTTGATACGGGCTTAAGTATCTTTTCTACTTCATGATTATAATTGCATCATGGCATTGGCAACGAAATGGTGAATCTATTAAGATGAGAATCTCTATGGGAAAAAAACAGCGATTTTTTGTAATTAATTAACTATATAACATTTGCAAGTTTGGTAAATAGTAGTTATACCCCATTGGTCCACATGCGTGGGCCATGGATTGCTATATTTCTTTTTTTTTTTTTTGCCATTTAGTGTATTTATTTTATTGGGCCATGGATAAACCATCTCACTTTTTAAACTTGATTGTGGGTTCGATCCAATGCTCCATTTTATTCCTTTTTGTAGTATTTTTTTAGCTATAATCAATTTAAATTTGGTATAATAATCTTTTTATTAAATAAATTATCAATATTTTTCTTTGGTATAGTTATTAGGTTTTTGGTTTTAATTTTACAACGTTTCCTTTTATTGTAATACTATAATATACCACTTAAAGTTAAATACTAATAAACTAATAAGTAATATACATTTTTAATATTATATATATTTGTATATGTAAACAGGGAAAGGATATATAGAAAACCCTTAGTTATTGAGAAAACCCAGGAAACTCTAAGCTCCCACCATTGTTTTTTTGAAAAAAAAAATTACAGTTGTAATATACATGTTTTTATGGGTTTTGAGCAAAAAAAGATCAAAAAAGCGCCGACCAAAATAAAAAAAAAATGTAACAGTCATGTGTAACATATGTAACAATCATGTGTAACATATGTTACCGTCGCGTTGTACAAAACTTGTTAATTTTTTTTTATAATATCCTCTCGGCGCTTTTTTGTATTTCTTTTGCTCAAAACTCTTAAAAACATGTATATTACATGTGTGATTTTTCTCAGAACCAAAAAATGTTGGGAGCTATGTATGTATGTATTACGTAGGTCGGTGTGAACCATACATTTTTTAAGTTCATTTTCACTCCTTATACCATAAATAATATATATGTTTCAACTCATTTCAATTTCTTTTGAAATATACCGAGTGCCGATATCGTACAGGTTCTGTAATGAACTGAACAGATGCTGATTAAATCCACGCTGCAAAGCGCGAGGGAATCCTGCTAGTTGCAGTCTATGAGATTCTATGTTATTGAAAAGAAAAAGTAAAATGTACTGAGGGATCTGTACTTTGTCTTGTAGGGCTGCATATAAAGGTTTTGCAGATAGTATACGTCTTCTTCTATTTTTGGATGCTCATAGAGGGCGCCAGGATAAAGAGGGTACTGTAGTTTTTTTTTTTTTTTTCCAATTACCTTAGTATACTTTCTTTAGAAAAAGCAAGTCCTAATTATTTTGACCGGTCATATATCTTAACGAAACATGTCATACAGCATTGCTTACATCCCACAATTTTAGGTTGTACACCTCTACATTGGTCTGCTATCAGAGGGAACTTAGAAGCATGCACGGTATTGGTACAAGCTGGAAAGAAAGATGATTTAATGGTGACTGATAATACTGGCCTTACACCAGCACAGCTTGCTTCTGATAAGAATCATCGACAAGTTGCATTTTTCCTTGTAGGTATTCCTTGATTTTTCAACATTTAGAGCTACCTTTAATATTAAGAAATACATACCAGCTACAGCCCAAGATTATACATTATATTATATCATTTTGTTTGAAAAACTATCACACTAGTCTTTTGTTGCTACATTTAATTCTATGTTCTATAAGATCTCCAAACATCATTTTGTTTTTTAAATTAGTTCCAGTGAACGCTTCACTCCATGTGAGTTTAAAGTTGTATCTTTTAATTAAAAATGCTTACCATGATTCGTGTAGTCCTTGATTTTATTAGGTAGTCTGTTATTTAAAGTCGGTTAATTATTGATGTGTTTTGCTATATTCACACAAAGTCGGTTAATTATTGATGTGTTTTGCTATATTCACACAAGTTTTCTTATGTAATATTGTTTTCTATAGTTAATTGCCATTTCAAATTTGTACCATTTCCGTCCCTGACATTCTTGAAACATGCCAGTTCTGTCCAAAAAGCTAACGTCTGTTAAAACCTGCTGTTTAATGAAGGGTAAAAACGTCGTTTTCATTTTTTTTATTTTCCTTTTTTTCTTAAAAGTGGTGGAATTTTAATAGGGTTTAACAAAAGGGAAAAGAAAAATGGAAAATGACAGTTTTACCCTTCATTAAACAGCAGGTTTTAACAGAAGTTAGTTTTTTTGGACGGAACTAGCATGTTTCAAGAATGTCAGTGACAGAAATGGTAAAAATTTGAAATTTGGCCTGGACTGGTGGCATAATTGGACAAACCACAGTGACGAAATTGGCAGTTAACTCTAATATTTTATTTTCTTCCGTTTTTTATTGTTTATCAATGACATCTGATTCTGCAGGGTAATGCTAGGAAACTATTTGAAAAACGTTACGAAGGGGCATTTGGGCGACTTTCAAAACTAGGACTAGCACCAGCTCTTCTGTGTGTAATATTTGCGCTACTTTTGACCTATATCAATTCCGTCATTATGGGTATCTTTTAAACCTTTTTCGAAATATTAAATAAAATAATCTATCATGTATTTTGTGGTCAATGAGGCCAGCCAATTCTTATGATATTATATATTTCTCTTTGACTGCAGCTTCAAATTTGCCAAAATTAACAGCTGGTTCTGCGTTTTTTGCATGGATGGGTGTACTATTCGCAAGTTCAGGATTAATACTTTTCTCTCGGTGTAGCCGGTATGTCATGGTTGTTAGGGGTATAATGGGACAAAACGGGTAATTTTGTATTGCTCGTATTGGCCTGAAACGATTCTTGTTCAAATTGTTTTTTTTAATAAATACTTAGTGTGTCAAAGATGATTAACGAAAGCAATATTATATAATAATTTAGTTTTTAAATAACTGATTTATGAGGCTTTATACATTACTATTACTAATAAATTATAAAGTACAAAGACGGTCCTTGTGGTTTACCAAAATTTTGGATTTGGTCCTTAGCTTTCTAAAAGTACATGGTGGTTTGCAGTTTGTAACACATTTAGTCCCCAACTTTGCCAAAAGTACATGGATGGTCCCTGTGATTTTCATTTTGTAACGCATTTAGACCCTAACTTAGACCTATTGAAACCTTTAGATTTGTTGGTTGGGGACTAATTGCATTACAAAGTTTAAACCACAAGGAACATCCGTGTACTTTTGAAAAGCTAGGGACCAAATCCAAAATTTTGGTAAACCACAGGGACCATCTATGTACTTTACTCTAAACTATGGAACAATTGTTTTGTTTATCTAATTTTTATTTTACTTATTTATAATTAAATGGGCCGAAATGGTCTCTTCTCAAGAATTATAGTTTTATACCTATGTTTTAGCATGTTCGTGTTGTATATAGGATTTATCCCTGTACCAATGCAAAAAATAAAAAAATATGAGGACATTTGATTTTTTTTTTTTTTTAAATTGAAGCATCTTTAATTAAAATATTATCAAAATTTGTGAAACATGACTTGTGTGGTGGCCTTTATGGTTTTTGTAGCAAAGATCCTGGTTTCATAAAAGCCAACAGGAACGATTCAAAAGATGCAACAGATAATGTAAGTTGTGTTTCTTTCTATAAGATTTATTTATTGTGTATGAATGTTATATCCATTAGTTATATAAATTCATAATTTTAATTTGCAATGATCAGGAGCCTTTACTGAAGATCGATATACCCGAACCGGCTTTGCTAGCTGGTAATTGGTCTCAACTCTGTGCAACTTGCAAGGTAATCTCACACGTGTCATTTTTTCTCTTGTAACCGTGTTATACCGAATCAATGTGACTTCCAATACTTCATTAGAGGTGTTTAGGGGTTCGAGTATATACGGTTTCAGGTTAGTTCGGGTCAGGTTATTCGGTTTTCAGGTTTAGATGTAAAATGAAAATAAATGTTTTTTTACAAAATATCATCAACATTTGTATTGCTACTTAAAAAAATATCATCAAAATTCAAACAGTATTTGACAATATGATATTATAATTTTCAAAAGTTCCAAAGCTTAATGTTTCAAACACTTCATGTCCATTTATATATATATATATAAAAATGTCATTTTTTAGAGGTGTTTAGGGGTTCGAGTATATACGGTTTCAGGTTAGTTCGGGTCAGGTTATTCGGTTTTCAGGTTTAGATGTAAAATGAAAATAAATGTTTTTTTACAAAACATCATCAACATTTGTATTGCTACTTAAAAAAATATCATCAAAATTCAAACAGTATTTGACAATATGATATTATAATTTTCAAAAGTTCCAAAGCTTAATGTTTCAAACACTTCATGTCCATTTATATATATATATATGTTTTTAAATATTTAGTGTGTGAATTTGGGTTACAACATTTATGTTATTTCAATGATAATCTTGTTTTAATAAAATCATTTAAGAGGTTTTGTGCATTAAAAGTGCGCATTGTACGACTTTCCTTTCGTTGACCCGTTTCAGTTTAGTCTTATTTTTTATGCTAGCTTGGGCCATTTTTATTTTAAACTGTCTTTATGATGCCTGTTTGACCTATTTCCTTTTAATCAATTTATGCCCCTTGGTTGTAATATATGATCCATAATTCCATATTGACGGTTGACCCATCATTAAGTCAATGGGTTGAAACTGATGCATCTACTTTCTAGCAGTCTCCTTACTATCTCATATTATCTTGATATTTAGATTGTACGACCACTTCGCGCCAAGCATTGTTCCACCTGCGAGCGTTGTGTAGAACAATTTGACCATCACTGCCCTTGGGTATCCAATTGCGTTGGAAAGGTTTGTCTTCATTTATTACTTATTTTTTTTAAATTAAAAATAGTTTGTTTGTATTGATATTGGCTTCATTTTACATTTATACTTGATGCCATTTGGTTTTCACTCTTGTGATCGACGTATTTGTAATATTTTTTTGTGCAAATCTTTTATGCAGAAAAACAAATGGGATTTTGTGGGCTTTCTTGTTCTAGAAGTTTTTGCAATGGCTTTAACTGGTGTGGTTGCTCTTACAAGTATGTTTCTCTTAACGTTTCTGGTCAAACAATACTCATATCTCAAGAAAAAAGTTCACTTGCAAATTAGATTTCCAAACGTACTATTAGGGACGGAGAAAAATACAATGTATATATACACACACACGTGTGTTTCTCCGTCGCTCATAAAATGATTGTTAAATATGATTTTAATAGGTATATTGATTCATTTATACTCTTTTGAGTTTTTGAATAAAGTGATTTTGGAATTTAGAGGGTTTTATGTATCAAAAAGTTATTGTTTAACCCGTTTTCTTTTACGCTATTTTTTTTAACTTCACTCGTGTGAACTGTTAAGAGATAAAACATAACACAAGTCAATCCATTCATAACTAAAAGGTCAACATTTTCTCACCTCTAGTTTTTTATTTTATTTTGTAGTCTTTTTATTGTTAGATGCAACTATCAAAACTTCGTTGGAGGGTAACAACCCCATCAATAAAATTTAAAATCCCATTTGACTTATAATATTCAAATGTGTATTTTTATTAATAAAGGAGGTGATTTATTTATAAGTTATAACTTCTTTATTTACCATGAAAAGCTGGGTGATTATGTATGCTAAAATAACATAATTCTTGTTCCAGGAATTGTGACCGATCCATTGGCTCCATCTTCATTTGGAGCATGGTTTCAACATGTTGGTAATCAACATGTTGGTGTTCTATTATTTTTAGTTTCAGATTTTTCCCTCTTTATTGGTGTGGCGGCTTTAACGATTATGCAAATTTCTCAGGTATTTATTCTCCTCTTTCATCCTTGTTATATTAACCACTGTTTAAATTATTTGTACACGTCAAGTTGGGTTGAACCCGAAACACTTTTATTCAAAAACAATGTTTCCTTATATACAAGTGTGCTAAATATGATTTAGAGTTATTATTTCAAAATTATATAATACTACAAATATGCTAAACAACTTTAGCCCCTCAACTTTAATAATGACATGTTTAGCCCCCTTACTAAAACAACTTTAGCCCCTCAACTTTAATAATAAACAACTTTAGCACCTCAACTTTAATACTGACATGTTTAGCCCCTTAACTACATCAAACAACTTTAGTCCCTCAACTTTAATAATAAACAACTTTAGCCTCTCAACTTTAATAATAACATGTTTAGCCCCTCAACTTTAATAATGACATGTTTATCCCCTTAAATAAAACATCAAACAACTTTAACTCTCGTGATTTGCTTATTTTTATCTACGTTTCGAACCCGCTGCGGGGCGTGGCCCACTAGTTTCAATAAAAGTCCAATTTTTTAAATGAAATGTTTTAAAAGATTTTAAGCATTGGTAACAGCCTTTGGGTGACTTTCTGCCCATTCAACTTCATTGACCCATTAACTTATTTATTTTGCTCATTTGACTTATTAGAGATAACCCAATTAAATGACGAATTCCCAATCACTTTTTTGGTGCAGGTTGGCCGTAACATAACAACAAACGAAATGGCAAACATGATGCGGTACAATTACCTAAGAGGGCCCGAAGGCCGATTCAGAAACCCGTACGATCACGGCTGCAAGAAAAACTGTTCAGATTTCTTAATAAACGGTTACAATGAAGACATTGAAATTATAGAATCCGCACCTCAATCCGAGGGTATAAACATGATGCCAATTCCCAATAATAGTAATAACATGAGTCTAAATCTGAACATGCAAAATGGGGGTGTTACTTCTAATCATTCTCATCAAACAAATGGAAATGGTCATGGTCATGGTCAAGGTGTGGGTCTGGGTGTGGGACATGTTCATTCGTCTGGTTGCAGCCATGGGACCCACAGTAAACCTAAAGCGGACTCGTCGGTTCCATTAGGTTTAGGTCTTGGGTTAGGCCGAGGTTCCCGATCTAGGGGTGGGTTATGATTTTATATGACTAACTATAATGGTTATATGAACATTATATGTTGTACCACTTGCTTTTTTGGGGGTAAATCATTTTTTTCAGAGCTAGAGTGACTTCTACTTCATGCAATGGCAGTTATACTTTACCTTGTTCTTGTATCTCAGAATATTGTGTATACAGATATTTATAAGAAGCATCAAGAGTGATTTTTTGTTCATTAAACATTGGATATGAAGCACTACACATATAAAAACAGGGTATTTGGATATAATATACATATAAATTGCATATTTCCCCTTAAAAATACTTTCAATTGCATATTTACCCAAGCCTAATTTAAAATTGCATATTTCCCCTTGTCTGCTGAAATGACTTAGTTACCCTTTTAAAAATTGAAAAAAAATAACAAAAAAAAAAAAACTTGTCTCTCTCAGGCTATTTCACAGTCTGCAAACGGCCGGCGATTACGTTGGCAGCAATTCCGTCTCTCTCAGGCAATTCGATCACCGGCGATAACATCTTTCTCAGGCGATTTCCTCTCTCTCAGACGATTCTGTTCTCGGCATCGGTGATTCAGACAGCCGGGACTCAGAAGGACGACGATTCTTCCTTAGTCACGATTCCACTGCCAAACCGAACCTGTTTATGATCCCACTTTTGAAGATCGGTTTTTGTTCCGATTGCGTAATACCATGAAAGTTTCGCTTGCTCGAATTGTTGGTGTCCTAAAGCTAGTAAACCTTCGTAGAAATCGGGTTTGACTTTGATCGATTCGTTATACATTTGACCCGCTTTTGAGTACTCGATTTGCGCCCATTCGTATAAATCTTTAATATGCGAAGTCAACGATTCGTGCGAAAAGTTCTCTTCAAAGTCTGCGCGTTTTCTCGCTTTCGACATGTGAACGTTTCCTACGTTAAACAACGCCAAGGCGGCCATTTCTTGAAACTTATCAGCCGCATTGTCGAACAGTTCTTGCGATTCTTCGCTTGTTATCGTATCTTCCATCGCGTCGGTGTATAGCTTCATACCGACTTCGTACAGGTTCAAATAATCGTCCGAATTGAACCCGACGTAATTCTTGAAAAGTTGTGAGAATTCAAGAATCCAGTCATCGATACAAGACGAAGAGTTTTGAACCTTTTGTTTCTGTTTTTGCCTTCTAACATGGTCGAAAAACGGATCTTGCTCCGGGTTGACTTCAACGATGTACAGTTTGACCGAACCCGTTTGACCCGATGCTGACTCGGCCCATCGTAACTCTTCGTTTGTGGTTACCGTCACCATATCGCCTTCTTGGTCTCGGTATTTCATCAGAACAGCCCTTGATAACGGAAACCGATCGGATATTATCCCTCTTAGCGATAAAACATCGCAGTTATAGGGGATTTTCGCCCATCTTATATCGTCCCCGTATACTAACTTAATGTTCATTTTCGGCCCGTTGTCGTTGCTAAACACGCTTATCTTCTCCTCCACAACCAACTTATCTTCAGCCTCTTTTTCATCATTTTCGCCATTTTCACTTTCGATTTTCTCACTAATTTTCTCATTACTTTCACCAAAATCTTCCTTTTCATCAACCCGTTCGCGCTTTTCACTCTTCTCTTCTCGTGTTTCTTCGTTGACTGTTTGACTGTTTGACTTTTCATTGGTCAACTCTTCCCCCATAAGCGGTTTCAATCTATCAGCAATCTCAATCGCTAAAACATTCTTCGGCTCCATATCCAACACGACGCTAACATCTTTAAAAGCCAAATCGACCCTATTTAACGCTTCGTAACACCTAGCGCGTTTTAACAACGCTTTACTATACTTGGGTGTGACTTCAAGTGCTAAGTTGCACTCGTGAATAGCCCTCGGGAATTCGGTTATACCCATTCGCATATAACACGCTGCAATGCTGCTATGAAGATATGAGACAGTTATATGGTTTTTTGGAAGGAGTTTTAGAGCTTTTTCGTATTTTGATATCGCGGCTTCATAGTATTTCTTTTGAAATAACTTGTTACCTTCTTCTTTGTGTTCTTGTGCCATTGAAATGAAGATTTCTGTGTCGTCATCGTATGTTTTTCGGGTAGTGTTTTCGGCTGATTTTGATCCGACTTGTATCTTATCTTTTCCGGATTTTTTACCCATTGTAGAATCAATAACAACTTAACATATGAAAGATTGAAAAACCTCAAGAACTACAAACTTTTCTTGAATCCAACACTAATTCGAATCGATAAGTTCTTAATAGAGTTTCTATTTTCAAACCCACAAAGAAATTTCACACACAAACACCTTCACTGTGTGAAAAACTTCAAGAACTACACAGTAATTATATCTTCAATCCCACAAAGAAATTTCACACATAAACACCTTTACTGTGTGAAATACTTCAACAACTTTCACACAAGAAACTTTCACACACAAACACCTTCACTGTGTGAAACTTGACACAGAATTTGACACAAAAAAATATACAAAAACTGAAAATCTAAAAATCCCAGCTTTCTTTTAATTTCCCCTAAATAAACTACCCTTTTGATGCATACAATATATTCTATTAAAACAAAAAAAAAATCAATAAAAAAGAGAGATATGGATGATTCTTATGCAGCTACAAGGCAAATTCTCTCTTCAAAATACAATTTTTTTTAAGAAATATGAGAAAAATCAAAGAAAATGGAATGAAAATTAATAAAACTTATCTGGGTAGGAACAAAATGTGATCTTTAGAAGAACCTCAGAATTTTCAGAGCATAAAGAAAAGTTTGCGTTGTTGAGCTTCTAAATATTCGTTTTGGATATGAAACGGTCAGGGGTTGATATATATATATTTTACTGTTTCGTTTTATATTAATTAATTTAAGTTTAATAAATAAAGGTTTGCATATTAGTGACGTAACGGCCAACCTTGCAAGAAAGTTAAGAAAAATGCATTGTGGGAATTTATTTTTTAATTATTATTATTATTATTTATTAAATTAAAGAATGAGAATAAAGAATTGTTGAAAAATCTTAAGCGGCAGGGGTCCCAGACCACAAGTCTTCCGTGAACTCCAAGATTGTTGGGTCCTTTTCTTTTAATTTTGTTTTGTTTTATTTTATTTTAGAGTTAACTGCCATTTTCGTCCATGTCGTTTGGTCACTTTGGCCATTTTAGTCCATTTTTCAAAAATGCATCATTTTCCTCCCCGACGTTCTGGAAATGTGCCATTTCAGTCCAAAAATCATAACCCAGTTAAGTCAGTTAGTAAATAAGGACTGATTGTGTAAATTTGTAACATAAAGGACTGATTGTGTAAATTTGTAACACCACCACCACTAGCCCTGCCACCACCGCCACCACCGCCACCACAGCCACACCGCCACCACAGCCACTGCCACCACCACCACCGCCACCACAGCCACACAGCCACTGCCACCACCGCGACTACGGGATCTTGTGCGATTATCTTTGGCTTGTGCGATCAAGAGTTCATCATCATCGTCAATCATCACGTTGATCATCATCAACAGTTCTTCGAACCACCATTCCATACATAACCCGACCTGCTACCACGTCTTACCACCGGAGATACACCAATACCACCGGAGATACACCAATCCATCCATCATTGTTCATCAACAGTCACCGTTCATCATCGTCATCATCTCCGTCAACAATCACAACGATCACCAAGCACATCACCACCGCTGTGTTCGGAGTTCTCGATTTACGGATGAAGATGATTACCGGAGACGAGAAGTGTAACCATGGATGATGATGACTGAAAGAATTGAAATGGTGAAGATGGAGGTTTCAAAACGGAAGATGGAGGTGAACGGAGATGATGGTAAGATGACGGAGAAGTGAAGTTGCAAGTTTCGATGACGGATACATGAAGTTGCAGGTTCCGGAAACACTTCAGATTCAAAAACTCCTTCTCCCATTGATCTGAAACACTTCAGATTCAAAACTCCATATCTTCATCATCGTCATCAGCTACATTGTCCGTAACATCATCTCTATTCTCGAATCTTTTCCGAAACACATCATCACCATCTTCTCCGACTACCACCGCCTATCATCTACATCATCATTGTATATCCACAACCTACAACATCATCGTTCATCCGAATTCAGGCAGATTCGAAACCGGTCACCGGAACCTGCAACTTCATCCGAATTCAGGAAAATCGACCACTTCCATCGTCTGCATCCTCCATTTCGTTTTGCACGTAAACGTTCCAGAAAATGTATAAAACGATTAAGAGGAGAATTGGTGATAAAGGTCTGATGATGATGATGATGAAGATCGCGGTGTGGTGGCAGTGGCTGTGGCTGCAGGGGCTGTGGTGGCGGTGTGGCTGTGGTGGCAGTGGTGGCTGTGGTGGCGGTGGTGGTGGCAGGGCTAGTGGTGGTGGTGGTGTTACAAATTTACACAATCAGTCCTTTATGTTACAAATTTACACAATCAGTCCTTATTTACTAACTGACTTAACTGGGTTATGATTTTTGGACTGAAATGGCACCTTTCCAGAACGTCGGGGAGGAAAATGGCGCATTTTTTAAAAATGGACTGAAATGGCCAAAGTGACCAAACCACAGGGACGAAAATGGCAGTTAACTCTTTATTTTATTTTGTGGTTTCATTTAATAATATATAAAACTTGCCAAGTTACATGAAAACAGAAGGTAGACGGTTAACAAGTAGCGTCACCATCCCTTTCTGAATTACAAACCTTAACCTTCTAAAGACAAACCCTTGCCCCCAGGCCTGAACTGGAGCGACTGGTTTTATTGACTAAATTGAATAATAATGTTAGCGTTGTTGGTTTAGTTACGAGCTAATAAGTTAAACGATGATTATCATGTTGGTTTTAAAGAAAATCGGTGAAAGATGTTTGCATCTACTTTATTGGGTTATTGGTTTCTTTTACGACTAGACTGCTAGTTGAAACGATTGAGTACTGAAACAATGGTTTGCCATTGGTCAGTTGTTTAAAATGTTGCAGGATTTTTTGTTTTTTTAAGTGTGATGATAAGTTATGTGATTTTTTAACCTAACTTAAAATTTAAATTGAATGAATATATAGTTAATTAGCTTTTATGAAAGTTTTATCCAAACCTTAGGGACAATTTTTGACAATTAACTCTAATAATAATAATATTAAAAGACACAATAAATAAGAAAATTAAAACGGACAATAAAAGAGACGGGCAACAAATTAACGGTTGTTATAGTTTTTATTATATAGAAACTTGACTTTTGAAGTCATTTTAGGTAGAGTTTCTTCAATCCTTTATTTTCTTTATCAGGAAAGTCATGGAAAATACATGTGAATCATATTTTTTTTAACGGCCGACAGAAAAATTTTATTAAATCAAACTAGCAAGATGCTAGACACCAGATATACAAATTACATGATTACACCAATTAGGCCGAAGCCAAACCACACTTATTCAAACACCGAAAATCTACTACAATCGTCCCATGAGATATTTAACTCCCTGGACCTATTCTTAACCCATAGGAAACCTGCCGACTTAACTTCCTCCAGTACTTTAATCACATTTGGTTGAGCATTGTCGAACATTACCTCATTACGTCAGATGCTCCAAATAGCGATGTGGGAAATGGCCTGCAACGTCTTTTTTCTTTTCCAGGAACCTGGACTGAAATTGTGGAGATCCAAAATATCTCTAACCACAAAGCTATGATAGAGGGACTTTACACCATGAAGCGATATTCTGCCAAACAGTTTGTGCGAAATGGCATGCGACAAACAGGTGTTCACTTGATTCCGTATACTCTCCGCATAATACACATATGAATCACATTTAACTACAACTATTACTATATTCAATCTAGCAGTTCGAAAAAAAGGTTACTATATTCAATCTTTATGTAGTAACTATTAACTAATATATATTTTTATATATAGGAAACATGTATTAATTTTTTTTTTTGTTATTTTTTTATTTTTTTTTAATGGCAAATTAAAAGTTTTAATTAGACACTGCATATAATACCAATAACCAGATGTAGTAGGAGATAGAAAAATATGTAGTAATACGATTGTCACTTAACAGAGACACATGTGTCTTAAAAAGAAAATTACACATTTAAAAACGAAAAAAAAAAGTATTTTTAATTAACTGATCTAAAATAAAATAATAGTAACATTTGCCTTTAAAAACGATTATCTTTTGTATCATATTCAAAGCTATGAATACAACGGTTTTATCGTACTATCGTAATCAAATGTGAAGTAACGGTATATGATGACGGGGGTAGCCCAAGACTAAATAAAATGACTAAATATGAAAACGCTCAAATGGTTAAACGGTTCAATGGTTGAAAAGCTGTGATGTGGGAAAAGCAATGCGGAAACAGTGGCCAGTCATATCCGGAGATCGCTTCACCAACTCACAGCCGCAAAAGCAAAGCAGGTCTGCACAATGCACGCTATTATCCAGGGGTCAAAAGACTTTAACCCCCGAAAGGGCAAGCCCTCCACTGCAAGCAAGGTTACTAGTCTAATACATTCTACTTCGGGAGATGTCTTCTCTTATAAATTGACACTTCATTTACTTCAGAAAACATCTCCTGGCCAGCACTGATTCTACAATCTCTAGTCATTCATATTGAGTACTTGCTTACATGCAAGTCACTCCTTTTCACATCCACCACACACATTCTATTTGCTCCCACTTCCGAATCTGAACATAACTCAGAGAAGGATCTTGAGCAAATAACAAGAATAAACTAGTGAACCTTCTTCCACGTCTTGCAAACGTGGGGGGACCCCACGACCTGCGTTAGGCAAAGTTGAATCCTTCAACCATTTTGCCTAACCAGCCCAGCTACTACCGTTGGTCTTATATTTGTTGCATCAACAAGTTGGCGCCCACCGTGGGGCTACACCGCTATTTCTTCTCAAAAAGACCTAGTAGTGTAGCTCTCTTCACTTAAAATCACCATGTCTGAAAGTGGATCCCCGGAAGAAGTAAATCAGATTCCAAACACTTCTACTCCGGGTAGTAGCCAAGCTCACATGGCTATACCAACTTCTTTCTCAACTCCGGGGAGCACACCCGAGTTCCTCACCTTCAACACACCAACCCCGTCCAGATCCGGGGTTCCATCTCCCAATATCGGTGTCTCTGACGCCCCAGCACGTGTTGAACTCACCCCCGAAGGGGTTGCCAACAATTTCCTTGAGTTGAGGTCCCTTCTCAACCAACATGTAAGTAAAGAAAGAGAAAAAGGGGTGAGAATCCGTTTAGACTATGATGAGCCTGAACCAACGCTGTCTCCCGGACCACCTCCCCCTCCTTTTACAACAAGAGGTGAGGCTGGTCCCAGTAATCTTTCAAACCCTCACCCTTATCTGTCCACTATGACAAATCCTACGGTACATCCTATCTTCTCTTCCCAACCAATTACTAGTGGTGCTCCTTTGGGACATGAGCTAACCCTTGACCAGCTTCTACAGTCCCCAGTAACAAACTATCCAGCATCTATAACAACCACGTGGGAGCAAGCTCTATCCGTGCTCCCTTTAGCACGAAGTGCTGTTATGAGCGCTCCCCTCGGAATAAACTGCTCAGTTGGTCCAGGAAGCCTTCAAGGCTTCAACCTCATGCCCAACATAATGACCCAGATGATGGCCAACTTCCCGTGGCAACACTTCATTAATCAAGTGTTAGCCACTCAGGGAAATAACGGCAATGGCAATAATGTGGATGCAAGGGCTGAAGAAGACTTGGCTAAACCATACAAGCCAAGTAACCTTTCATGCTTTTCAAGACAAATAGCCGATTATGATTTCCAATCAAAGATTAAGATGCCTTCCCACATCAGGACGTATGATGGGACTGAAGATCCTGAGGACCATCTTCAGATCTTCACCGGTGCAGCCCGGATAGAGAAATGGTCAAACGCTGAATGTTGCCTAATGTTCATGCAAACTCTTGTTGGATCCGCCAGAATCTGGTTCAATGACTTACCTGCTCAAAGCGTTCGAAGCTTTGACGATCTCAGCAAGGGTTTCCTGGCCAACTTCTCCCAACAAAGGCGATATGTCAAAGACGCAACAGTGATCTTTCAGATAAAACAACGTGATGATGAAAGCCTTCGTGCTTTCATTGAACGATACAAGAAGGAAGGTCTGACTTATGTAGGGGCCGATGAGAAAATGAGAGTGGCTGGTTTCATGAATGCCATCACCTCTAAGTACCTCACAAGAGATTTCAACAAATCCCTACCCAAGACCTTGGAGGAGGCCCTCGAAAGGGCTGAAGCTCACATCCGGGGAGAGGAGGCAGTAGACATTAAAGAACAAAGAAAAAGAGGGTCCGGCTGGAGAAGCAATAGTCCAGCTAGAAAAAGGGGGAACTTCAACTCCTATGACAGGCGGTCAAAGGGTTCAGACCCTCGAAGATCTGAAGGCCGGAACCCTTCAAGCCGGGAGAAAGGCATAAGTTTCACTCCCCTCACAAAGACCCCTCAAGAGATCCTTGCAACGGAAGAAGTCAAACAAAACTTCCGGCCTCTTAGGCCCCTCCCCAAAAGCAGGAAAAACGAGAACTCCACCCAATACTGTGATTTTCACGAAGAGAAAGGCCACCACACCAATGATTGCTTCCAACTCAAGAAAAGAATTGAAGAGGCCGTTAAGTCCGGAGAACTCGCTCATTTGGTGAAGGGAGTCCGGGACAAAATGGCTGAAGGAAAGGGTAAGGAAGTCAATATGGTGGATTTCGATGGAAGGGTTCCTCATAAAAGACAGCGGTTGGAAGCTTGGGAGCTTCAGTGTGTCTGCTTCCCCCCAACGGAGAAAGACCCTCTCTCTAACCCTCTCGTGGTAGAAGCTACCGTGGGAACGCTGCAAACATGTAGGGCATACATAGATACTGGGGCAACCACTAAGATCATGTTCGAGAAATTCTTCAACCGTTTGAGCAATGAAGAACGTTCAAGGCTTCAACCCTCTGGAACCTCTATAAAAGGTATAGCCGATATACCCCTCAAGCCTTTAGGGCAACTGACACTTAATGTTCGTTTCAACGAAGGTTTGAAAGAAAGGACCCAACCACTAACCTTTGTGGTTATCAACATCCACTCAAGCTATGACGTGATCATTGGAAGACCGGGGCAGTGTGCATTCTACATGGCCATGTCTGTGGGACATGGCACAGTCAAATTTCCTACCGAGAGGGGCATAGCAACCCTTCAACCCTCTCAAGAAGCTTACATGGTGTCACACCCCGATTTCCACGTGTCACCGGTGGGCCCGGTGGGAGAGTATCGTGACGTGGTTGGCAACGTAATAGTCAAACAACACAATATAATAATGCACAGCGGAAGCAATTTAAAATAAGATACAACCGAATTTATCTATTGTAATCAAAGTCACAATATCCGGTGTTTATCCACAGTAGAATCGAAACAACATAACATTTAATAGTTCAACAGACTTCTGGCATCCTAAGCTTGCGAGACTTTTATTGATGCTTAGGAGATAATCCAGCCAAATTTCGTTTAGTACCTGCATTCAGTCTTTTTGGGAAAATACGTCAGTTTACACTGGTAAATACATTCAACTGGCTCATTTTGGAAAATGATTGAAAATTTGTTTGGATGCACGTGGCATAAATCATTTTATTTAACTTGAGAGAATTATTTAATATTATAATCTTGTGAACGAATTACATGTTACTTATGCGTTCAGTAGCCCGGAACGTATCCGGGTTAAAGATCAATAGACACACCACTTTAAGTGAGTTATACACGGGAGTACGCCTACACCCCGTGCTCAGGTCGTGGCCATCTCGTAAAATGATGCCAGGGATATCCGGGACATGGTCATTAACCCCCCAAAGGCTGTAAAGTAAACAAGACTGTTTAAAACGAGCCGATCAAATTATTCAACTACCCACTAAGCGTGGAGATTTGATGCCCGATCAAGCGGTACGCTATGTACCGTAACCCAAGCTCGTATAGGAAAAATATGTTAAAAGTATTTACCTGATGCAAAGTATAGTCACAATAAGCAAATAGCAAGTATCTTTTACTGGTTCTCCTAATCTGGAACGAAGGTTAAATATAACCTATTAGAATCCTAGCGGTTCTTTAATTAAGCTTAAGCTTAGACCGTCTAGTTTCGAAGATACGGTTCGTATGCACTATTAAGCGAAGACCGGATAGAATGTGATTTAGACCCGACAAGGTTGAAGACTTGTTTAATATGGGTTTACTATTCACATTCTGGATTTTGAGATAAAACCGTTAAGGTTTGACCCGTTTCGGCTAATTTATGTAAACTTGTTACATAAACCGAACCGTACGCGAAATGAGCGTGACGGGTAGCCATGAGAGCTATATACAGGTTCCCTAAGTTAATTATGTCTCAAATATGTTGTGACATCAGTAAGGTGTCTTTTGTTATGCCCCGAACTAGTTTAAACACAAACTATGCCCCGTAGGGGTAGTTTGGTCATTTTAAGGTTTGTAAAAGATTTTAAATGTTTACTGAGTTACAGGTCTGATGTAAATAGCAAACCTATTCAATTTGATGAGTTATAACAGTAGGCTAAAGTATATATGTGAATTTTATCATCTTTAACCAAACTAGGCCCCGTAGGGGTATTTCGGTAATTTCACATAAGCCGAAAAGCTCAAAACTGAAGTCTGAGTTTATCAACCTTTGCTTACTGTTAAAATATTATAATTTGCCTCTTATATCAGTAGGTATCAACCCGGGTATGTCAAATATGATTTTAAAACATACTATGCGTTAAAAACGCTAATTAAGGCGATTAAAGGCCATTACCGGGTTTGATACTTAAATCTGATATTTTTATATTTCCAGAAGGCTTAAAATAATTTATTTATCATAATCAATCAGTAGAAAAAGGTTTGGAGTCGTTTAGATGTTTAAAACTCATTTTATGGCCCGTAAGGGCAAAACCGACAATTTCCGAATTAAGCCTACGACTATGAGTTATGCTCAGCTTAAAATTAATTAAAAATATTTAAAAATCCCAAAATAATATATTTCATCAGTGGGTAAAAGATTTGATACTAAAAAGTATGTTTAACTAGGCTAAATGCTAATTACGCCATTATGTTAACATAAAGCATTAGTTTAGCGATAACGAGTATAACTCTTAATCTACAAGTCAAACTGATGTCAAACTTTGCATGCAAGTCTATATATCAGTAACTAATGTTTCTACACTTTTACTTTTTCATAAATCACGTTTTAAGGTAATAAGGGCATAACGGTCAACATATGAGCAATTAACGGAAACATGCATATTAATTGGATATCTAATGAACCAAGGTGTATAATCACAGAGGGTTGTTCTAATATGTATTCTAGTCCAATTAAAGCTCTGAGGCATTTCTAAAATATGCCTAAACGGGTCAGAACTGAAAGTCAAAGTGAAAGTCAAACTATGCGACTTTCGGTTCCGAACCGGGTCTAAACAGGAAATAGTCGGGTTGATCATGTTTGGACATGTTCTTACACTAATTACTAAGTTACAACAATGATTAAACAGGTTATACATGTTCTAGATAGTTAATTATGCATAAATGACATTTTAAGCATTATGTTGACTTTTTAATTAAAAGTTTGACCCGACATTTGACCTGGTTAGGATGGTGATCAGGGGAAACCCTTTTGGGGTTTTATTACCCACATAAATACCAAACTATAACTACTTTTAATTCGAGATATGACTGAGCCATTATTGACTAATCTCGAAGTCAAACCGTAATTACGACGGTTTGACTTTTAGCTAATTAACCTAGCTAAACTCAATTAGAGAAGAAGAAGAATACTTACTGAGGTCCTATGCACGAGATATGATCACTAGGAAGCAAGCTTGAGCTCCAGAATCATCCACAAATGCAGGAGAAGGTGTGAGGAAAAGTTATGAACTTGGAGTGCCTTATATAGTGGTTTCACTCACCATAGGAGCTTGACAACAAGGTCTAGGACTGCCCACAATCGATTTACATGTGTCCTAGAGGCTTAGGGGATGTTTTAGGGGCCAGAGGGATGTGAAAGTTCGGTTAAAGTCGCGCACAAACGCATTGGCAGACAACAGTCCATGTTTCACGGTTCTGGGCATCCCTCGCGTGACGCGAGGGACCCCTCGCGTGGCGCGACGGCGGGGTCAGATCAGCATTTGATTTCATTTGTTATTCAGTCCTTGGCTCTTCAAAATTCGAATATGTACTGATTTATTGCACTCTAAACCCCCACAATCGATCTACTAAGGCCTTAAAACATATACCCACTTTGCCAAGTCCCCGGGTAACTTTATTTTCACCCGAAAAGTCCTAACTTTCGACTTTTACGCTTTAACGCTTCGCACACGAATTTGATCATATCTTTCTCATACGTTAACGAAACTTTATGAAATTTTTATGGTGCATTCTCGTGAGCATAATTAATATTTACAAAGCTTCGGGTTTGTCAAAAGGTCACTCAGAGGTATAATTTGAACATGTTGACACTTTTGGTCCTTGTAGTTTGAAATCACTCACTTTTAGCTTCGTATGATCCATGATTTATTCGTTTGAAGGTATGAGCATCGTGTAGGGTTAATGTACATTATATTTATTCACAGTTGACACTTAGAATACGTATATTCACATACTTTCCATGTTTGTCAACTTTAGTCCTTCCATAATACTTCTTTCACACGTTTAAACTTTATGATACGTGTCAACATATTATAGGACGTGAATTTCCGAGGTGTTACATCCTCACCCCCTTAAAATAAATCTCGACCCGAGATTTACTGAAACAAGTAAGGGTACTTTTCTTTCATCGTGGATTCAACCTCCCACGTATAATCGGGACCTCTACGGGCATCCCATTTGACCTTAACAAAAGGTATATGCTTCCTTCGAAGCTTCCTTACCTGTCGATCTTCAATCGACAAAGGTTTTTCAACAAATTTTAAGCTCGCGTTTATATGCACATCTGTATGTGGCATGACATGTGATTCGTCAGCGGAACACTTCTTTAGATTGCAGATGTGGAACACGTTGTGGATTCCACTGAGCTCTTCTGGTATGTTCAGCTTATAGGCAACTGACCCGACACGTTCGATAACCTCAAAAGGTCCTATATACCTCGGGCTTAGTTTGCCTTTCTTACCAAACCGCATCACCCCTTTCCAGGGTGACACTTTAAGTAGGACTTTTTCACCTACTTCGAAGTGAAAATCCTTGCGATTTGGATCAGCGTAACTCTTCTGCCTATTCCGGGCAGCTTGGAGATTGTTACGAATCTGGACAATCTTGTCCGTTGTTTCGAACACGATCTCTGGTCCTGATAACTGGACTTCTCCCACTTCCGCCCAGCAAACTGGCGATCTACACTTTCTACCGTATAATGCCTCAAAAGGCGCAGCCTTAATGCTGGTATGGTAGCTATTGTTGTATGAGAATTCGATCAATGGTAGGTTCTTATCCCAGCTACCTCCCAAATCGATCGCACATGCGCGTAGCATGTCTTCCAACGTTTGAATAGTACGCTCACTCTGACCGTCAGTCTGAGGATGGTAAGCCGTACTAAAGTTCAAACGTGTGCCCAAAGATTGTTGGAAACTCTTCCAAAAGTGTGACGTGTACCTAGTATCCCGGTCAGAGATAATAGCTACAGGTATGCCGTGTAGGGCTACAATCTTATCAACGTATAACTGGGCTAACATATATAAGTCTCCTTGATGGGTAAGAAATGAGCTGACTTAGTCAGTCGGTCAACTATAACCCATATCGTATCGTTTCCTTTCCTCGTCTTGGGTAACTTGGTAATAAAATCCATAGTTACCATTTCCCACTTCCACGTATGAAGTTCAGGCTGTTGTAGCAAACCTGACGGTTTCTGATGCTCGGCTTTGACTTGCGCACATGTCAAGCATTTTGCTACATGGGCGGCTACAGACTTTTTCAAGCCTATCCACCAATAATTTGCCTTTAAATCCTGGTACATCTTATCAGCTCCAGGATGAACGGAGTATTTGGAGCTGTGGGCTTCTTGGAGGATGACATCACGAAGTCCTCCAAAAATCGGAACCCATATTCGTCCATTTAATCGAAGAATTCCGTCTTTGCTAAGAGTTAACTGCTCCTCAGTTACTCCTAACTTTTCATTTGGATAGTTAGCTTCCAACACAGCATCCTTCTGTGCAGCTAACACCCTTTCTATCAAACTGTTCTTTATTTCCATGCGCTTGGCATTGATTTGAATGGGTTTAACCCTTTCCTTTCTGCTCAAGGCGTCAGCGACTACATTCGCTTTGCCGGGATGATACTTGATTTCACAATCATAGTCATTCAAGGTTTCCATCCAACGGCGTTGCCTCATGTTTAATTCCTTCTGATTAAACAGATGTTGGAGGCTCTTGTGATCAGAATAAATCACACATTTGATACCATAGAGATAGTGCCTCCAAAGCTTTAGTGCGAATACAACGGCACCCAACTCCAAGTCATGGGTGGTGTAATTCTTTTCATGCACTTTCAGTTGTCTTGATGCGTAGGCAATCACCTTGCCTTTCTGCATAAGCACACACCCCATGCCAGTGTGCGAAGCATCACAATAAACCACAAAGTCTTCAATTCCATCTGGCAGTGTCAGCACTGGGGCGTTGCTCAACTTTTGCTTCAGAATGTCAAAGGATTCTTGCTGTTTAGGGCCCCAAATAAACTTAACCTTTTTCTTAGTTAAGGAGGTTAGGGTGCAGCAATCCTTGAAAAGTTTTCAATGAAACGCCTGTAATATCCTGCCAATCCCAGGAAACTACGTATCTCCGTAGGCGTCTTTGGCTCTTGCCAATTCATAACAGCTTCAACTTTAGCGGGATCCACCTGGATACCACGCTCACTAACCACGTGTCCAAGAAATTGGACTTCTCGTAGCCAAAATTCACACTTATAGAATTTGGCGTAGAGCTTCTCCTGGCGTAGGAGTTTGAGAATACATCGAAGGTGTTTCTCGTGGTCAGCTTGATTCTTAGAGTAAATAAGGATGTCATCGATGAAGACGATAACAAATTTATCTAAGTAAGGTTTGCAGACGCGATTCATGAGATCCATGAACGCGGCTGGTGCATTAGTGAGCCCAAAAGGCATCACTAGGAACTCGTAGTGACCATAACGAGTCCTAAATGCAGTCTTGTGAACGTCTTCATCCTTAACCTTCAACTGATGGTAGCCTGACCTCAGATCAATCTTTGAGAAGTAACTTGCCCCTTGAAGCTGATCGAACAAATCGTCGATCCTGGGCAATGGATATCTATTCTTGATCGTGACTTTATTAAGCTCGCGATAGTCGATGCACAGACGCATCGACCCATCCTTCTTCTTGACAAACAGGATTGGCGCTCCCCAAGGAGATGAACTAGGTCGAATGAAACCCTTAGCCAGCAATTCATCTAGCTGTGTCCGCAATTCCTTCATTTCTGTGGGTGCCAATCTGTATGGTGCCCTAGCAACTGGTGCCGCTCCGGGGATGATATCTATCCTGAATTCAACTTGTCTATCTGGTGGCAAACCAGGTAGATCTTCAGGAAACACTTCTGGGTATTCAGAAATGACAGGGATATCTTCTAACTTCGGTTTGGGCTCATCAATAATCACCTGTGCCATGTAGATGACACACCCCTTCTTCAAACACTTGGAAGCCTTGAGCATAGTCACGTGCTCCGGTAATCCATACTGGGTATCTCCACGAATGGTAAGTGACTCACCAGACAGAGTCTTTATCACTACTTGCTTCATGTTACAGACGATTTAGGTCTGGTTATGAGATAACCAGTCCATACCCAGAACTATGTCAAAACCGGCTAACTTAAACGGAAGTAGAGACAGAGGAAATGAATTGTTCTTAATGGATATAACACATCCATCTAACACAGTAGAGACGGTTTCTATGGTACCATCTGCTAACTCTACCTCATAGTTTGCGTTTAAGGTTTTGACAGGTAAATTCAACAATTTACAAAACTTATGATCTACGAAAGACTTATCTGCGCCTGAATCAAAAAGTACTCTTGCAAAGACATCATTTACAAGGAAAGTACCTGTTATAACATTATCGTCCTGCACAGCTTCTTTCGCGTCCATTCTGAAGACTCTGGCATTAGTCTTCTTAGCCTCCTCAGGCTTCTTGTTGTATTTTGGGCAGTTGGTCTTGATGTGCCCCTTCTCATTGCAACGGTAGCACGTTGCGTCTTTTATCTTTTTGCAATCCAGGGTTTTATGGTCTGTGGACTTGCAAATTCCACAAGCAAATGATTTTGACTGAGTCTGAGAGCTTGACTCCAGTCTGCACTTTCCATAGTGCTGCTTCTTGCAAATTTTACACCTGGGCTTCTCATCAGACTTATGCCCATCCTTCCTCGACTCAGATCCCTTTTTGTTATCACCGTTCCCACGGTGTTTCTTATTCGACCTTCGCGAACCATCATCTTCATGCTTCCTCTTCTCGGCCGCCTTATTCCTCTGCGATCTCTGCCGGACCGCATCCAGAGTGAGGGATAAGGAAAGGTCAGTTACAGACCTGAAGGTAACTGGCCGAGAAGCTTTTACACTGGACTTGATCTCGGGTTCCAAACCACCAATAAAGCGAGCGATTCTTTTTGGCTCCGGGGTTACCAGGTAGGGAACCAACCGGGACAGCGTATTGAAGCTTGTCAGATAAGCTTGACAGTCGAGGTTCCTCATCACCAAGGATAGAAAGTCAGATTCTATCTTCTCCACCTCATGCTGAGGGCAGAAGTTTTCCTTGATCAGGGCAATGAATTGATCCCACGACATGCTATACAGCGGGATCTTTCCGGAGGCCTCCATTAGAGATCTCCACCATACCAATGCTTCCCCCTTGAAGGACTGTGACACAAACTTAACTATATCCCCTTCAGCGCACCCGCTGATATCCACCACCGTGTCCATTTCATCCAGCCATGTCATACAGTCGACGGCCCCTTTTTCCCCAGTAAAATCCCTGGGTTTACAAGACACGGAGTACTTGTAAGTGCAACCCTTGTTACGGGGTCCTTGATGTAGTACTATATGCTGGGATGGGTCACTTTGATTGTTGGTGGACTGACGGTCATCACCGTCTTTCTTGGGTCCATTCTTCTTGGGAGGAGGCTTGTTATGTGCCTCAGAATGTGTCCTGGGCTTTGAATGCGATGCAGAGTGGGTCCTACTTCGAGTACCACTGTATTCCTCATACTGTCTATCCAAAGCCTGTGTGATAGCGCCGTCTATGATTGCTTTTAGTTCAGCACCCGTTAATGTAATCTGGGCGTTCTCATTCGGCTCCACAGGATGGCTATTTATTTCATTTGAGTCAGCCATTTGAATTGAGCTGTTGCAGAAAACAAGAACAATATTTTATTTGGAAGTTTATTATGGAATTACCCCTTAGGGTAATTCGTTAACCATGGTAAACAGAGACCATAATTGGTTAATTCATTAATCGTATTAATTTAGGATTTCAATTTAAAATTTTATCTTAAATATAAATAATAACAATATATATTAGCACATAAGGCTTAGTCACATGGACAATTTAAATTATAAGCTATGATTTCAGAGAGTCAAGGCTTTTAAGGTTTAAATATATTTTATTACCTTTTTCAGACAGTGAGTCAAAGCTACAACTGTCTTTTGACTCATGTAGAAGTGAGCAAAGCCCGTAGGCATTATATTACCACGTATGGAAAAATATGATCATCTTAATTGATGATCTTAACCCATGATTTAGGGATCACATAACTGGGTTTGGAATCTTCTAAAGAATCCTTATATATATAAAATGACATGTGATTGTAACGAATCACTTCTGCCAGGAGTGTTAACATGTTTTAAGATGTTAACAGGGATTTGAATCTTTTTAAACAGGTCTTACCATTTTGGCCCGGTCTTATAATTGACACGAAGCTAGGTTTCACACTTTAAGATCCTTAATTAAATAATTTCATAGGCAGATTAATTAAAAATTTAATTTATTCATTTCATTTGTAATTATTTATGCACAAAAAGGCAAACCTTGAAATTCATAAAAATAACATTCCATTAATTTATTCAAAGCATTACACACTTGCCCTAAACGGGTCTTTCAAATTACCAATTTACCCACGTAGAGGTTAAATAACACACATGCCCTCGCAGGGGCTAAATATCATGCATGTCCACGTAGGGACTCACACTAACAATACAACCACGTAGGGGCTCAAACAATAAGCATGCCCACGCAGGGGCTAAAAGCAACATACAATCACGAAGGGGTTCAAGCAATAAATACAGGAGAAAATAACTGTGGAAGGATTCAACGATCCTTCTTGTTCTTTCCCTTGATCAAACTAACCAACCCTTGGAAGAACGTCTGTCTTTCCCTACGATCCTCGTGAGCTTCCCGTTCAACTTGCTGCAACCTATGAAGAATTTCCTCCCTTTCTGGGGGAGAAAACCGTGGTGGCTGCGATTGAGCCCTGGTGATGGGTCTAGGAGGTATCGAGTATCCCTGAGTCGGGTAACTCACCCCCCATGGATCCCCATAGGGTCCTTGGGTGTTGTAGTTTGCTGTTACCATGTATGGATCGGCCTCTGCGTACCCATAGTCGTGATGCGTTGGAGGTTCAAACGGGATGTAAGCCATGCCACTCGTATATGCCGGGATTGGGTTTTCAAATCCCACCGGTGGTGGCTGTAGTACAGCAGGGTTGGAGGGTCCACCCATTTGTGGGTCCTCCTGGTATGGCGGGTAGTGACTAGCACTTGATTGTTGTGGGGATCTGAAATTTAAGCCCCCCGGTCGTACCGACATGCGTGCACCGGTTCTCCTACGCCTTGGCGGTTGAGGAGGTGTCGGTTGAACTGGTGGCGGTGGAGGTGGTGGCGTAACTGCCACAAAGCGGTGATCCTCAGATGAATCTTGATGATGCGGCTGTGGCTGTGGCTCCTGCTGATGATGAGACTGCTGCTGCTGATGCTGCCCATGAGACGACGAGTGGTGTGATGGTGTATAATACCACTGGTGTTGATCGAACAGGGCTTGGAAACTATCTGGACCACCATAGGGTGATCCGTGGAAGGACGATCCGTCGGAGATTTCGATCGGATGGTTTGGAGTACCACTTGCCGGCATGACGGGGTCCGTATCCTCGTCCATATCGTCGGCGTGATCTCCTGAAAAGTGGTCCTCTGGACCCAGTGGGTTAAAACCCACGGGCTCTGGTATGAACCCAACCGGGTTAAACTGTCCCCTAAAAACTGGTGTAGGGTCTCCATATGAATGATGAGATAGGGATCTCTGAAGTGGTATGTAAGACGGTTGAGGGTTATTGGGTTCATAAGGATTTAGAGCAGGCGGTGTGGAAGCATGCGAAACCGACCGTCTGGCCGGCTCGAACTGGTTTCTTCGGTTTTCCCGAGGGTCGTCACTCTCGGTGTTGGACGGAGCTCGCCTTCATGAAGGTCCAGCTTCATGATCGTTGGGGGCGGTAACTGGCCCCTTTCCACGTCCTCGTGTTCGGAAGAATCTAGGAGGCATCTTTGTTATTCCTGTCAATAAAGCATGAGATAACAATAACAAAAATATAAAATTTACAGGACAAAACAAATACCGCAAAGGTGGAATTTGTCCTAAGTTATAAGTCTAGACTCGAAGGTTTAGATATGTGCAATTGTGTAACTGAGATTAAA
>JARYGA010040982.1:0-30818 GCA_030545235.1 Helianthus tuberosus | reverse complement strand
CGTCACTAAACACATTCCTTAAATTGTAGCCATTTGTTGAGTGTTTTTTTAGTGTCTAATCCGCATATATATCACCATTGCCCTTGATGTTGTTGACTCTAGATCTCTTAAATGTCAACATATACACGTGTGATTTAGTTTACGAGGATTTTTCGATGCCGAGAACCTCGATCAGAGAGTAAAAATGGCGTAAGGTTCACAATGGTGTAAAATTAAAATGGGATATAACGGGATAGGATTCGAGTTTCAGGAACAAGGGCCAAACCAACCACCCAAGAATGGAATCGTCGAGCGAAAACACTTGACAACCTCCTAGAATCAGCTTTTCTTGCCACCAGACCTTTCTCCATCAATTAGGAATCTGATGTCGTCAATAAACACATTCCTTAAATTGTAGCCATTTGTTGAGTGTTTTTTTTTTTTGTGCCTAATCCGCATATATATCACCATTGCCCTTGAATTTCTTGACTGTATATCTCTAAAATGTCAACATATACACGTGTGATTTAGTTTACGAAGATTTTTCGATGCCGAGAACCTCGATCAGAGAGTAAAAAAGGCGTAAGGTTCACATTGGTGTAAAATTAAAATGGGATATAGCGGGCTAGAATTCGAGTCACAAGGACAAGGGCCAAACCAACCACCCAAGAATGGAATCGTTAAGCGAAAACACTTGACAACCTCCTAGAAGCAGCTTTTCTTGCCACCAGACCTTTCTCCATCAATTAGGAATCTGATGTCGTCCCTAAACACATTCCTTAAATTGTAGCCATTTGTTGAGTGTTTTTTTTTGTCTCTAATCCGCATATATATAACCACTGCCCTTGATTTTCTTGACTGTATATATCTTAAATGTCAACATATACACGTGTGATTTAGTTTACGAAGATTTTTCAATGCCGAAAACCTCGATCAGAGAGTAAAAATGCCGTAAGGTTCACAATGGTGTAAAATTAAAATGGGATATACCGGGCTAGGATTCGAGTTATAGGAACAAGGGCCAAACCAACCGCCCAAGAATGAAATCGTCGAGCGAAAACACTTGACAACCTCCTAGAAGCAATTTTTCTTGCCTCCATACCTTTCTCCATCAATTAGGAATCTGATGACGTCACTAAACACATTCCTTAAATTGTTGCCATTTGTTGAGTGTTTTTTTTGGTGACTAATCCGCATATATATCACCATTACCATTGATTTTCTTGACTGTATATATCTCTTAAATGTCAACATATTCACGTGTGATTTTGTTTATGAAGATTTTCAATGCCGAGAACCTCTATCAGAGAGTAAAAAAGGCATAAGGTTTACAATGGTGTAAAATTAAAATGGGATATATCAGGCTAGGATTCGAGTTACAGGAACAATGGCCAAACCAACCACCGGAGAATGGAATCGTCGAGGGAAAACACTTGACAACCTTCTTGAAGCAGCTTTTCTTGCCGCGAGACCTTTCTCGATCAATTAGGAATCTGATGCCGTCACTAAACACATTCCTTAAATTCTAATCATATTTGAGTGTTTTTTTTCTGTCTAATCCGCATATATATCACCATTGCCCTTAATTTTCTTGACTTTATATCTCTTAAATGTCAACATATTCACGTGTGATTTTGTTTATGAAGATTTTCAATGCCGAGAACCTCTATCGGAGAGTAAAAAAGGCATAAGGTTCACAATGGTTTAAATTAAAATGCGATATACCAGGCTAGGATTCGAGTTACAGGAACAATGGCCAAACCAACCACCCAAGAATGGAATCGTCGAGCAAAAACACTTGACAACCTTCTTGAAGCAGCTTTTCTTGCCACCAAACCTTTCTCCATCAATTAGGAATCTGATGCCGTCACTAAACACATTCCTTAAATTGTAACCATTTTTGAGTGTTTTTTTTTGTGTCTAATCCGCATATATATCACCATTGCTCTTAATTTTCTTGACTTTATATCTCTTAAATGTCAACATATACACGTGTGATTTAGTTTACGAAGATTTTTCAATGCCAAGAACCTCGATCAGAGAGTAAAAAAGGCATAAGGTTCACAATGGTGTAAAATTAAAATGGGATATATCAGGTTAGGATTCGAGTTACAGGAACAAGGGCCAAACCAACCACCCAAGAATGGAATTGTCGAGTGAAAACACTTGACAACCTTCTTGAAGCAGCTTTTCTTGCCACCAGACCTTTCTCCACCAATTAGGAATCTGATGCCGTCACTAAACACATTCCTTAAATTGTAGCCATTTGTTGAGTGTTTTTTTTGTGTGTCTAATCCGCATATATATCACCATTGCCCTTGATTTTCTTAACAGTATATCTCTTAAATGTCAACATATACACGTGTGATTTAGTTTACGAGGATTTTTCGATGCCGAGAACCTCAATCAGAGAGTAAAAAAGGCGTAAGTTTCACAATGGTGTAAAATTAAAATGGGATATAACGGGATAGGATTCGAGTTATAAGAACAATGGCCAAACCAACCACCCAAGAATGGAATCGTCAAGTGAAAACACTTGACAACCTCCTAGAAGCAGCTTTTCTTGCCACCAGACCTTTCACATCAATTAGGAATCTGATGCCGTCACTAAACACATTCCTTAAATTGAAGCCATTTTTTTGTGTTTTTTTTGTGTCTAATCCGCATATATATCACCATTGCCCTTAATTTTCTTGACTTTATATCTCTTAAATGTCAACATATACACGTGTGATTTAGTTTACGAAGATTTTTCAATGCCGAGAACCTCGATCAGAGAGTAAAAAAGACGTAAGGTTCACAATGGTGTAAAATTAAAATGGGATATACAGGGATAGCATTCGAGTTACGGGAACAAGGGACAAACCAACCACCTAAGAATGGAATCGTCTAGCGAAAACACTTGACAACCTCCTAGAAGCACCTTTTCCTTGCCACCAGACCTTTCTCCATCAATTAGGAATCTGATGTCGTCACTAAACACATTCCTTAAATTGTAGCCATTTGTTGAGTGTTTTTTTGTCTCTAATCCGCATATATATCACCATTGTCGTTGATTTTCTTAACTGTATATCTCTGAAATGTCAACATATACACGTGTGATTTAGTTTACGAAGATTTTTTCAATGCCGAGAACCTCGATCAGATAGTAAAAAAGTCGTAAGGTTCACAATGGTGTAAAATTAAAATAGGATATATCGGGCTAGGATTTGAGTTATAGGAACAAGGGCCAAACCAACCGCCCAAGAATAGAATCGTCCAGCGAAAACACTTGATAACCTCCTAGATGCAGCTTTTCTTGACACCATACCTTTCTCCATCAATTAGGAATCTGATGTCGTCACTAAACACATTCCTTAAATTGTAGCCATTTGTTGAGTGTTTTTTTTGGTGACTAATCCGCATATATATCACCATTATCATTGATTTTCTTGACTGTATATCTCTTAAATGTCAACATATTCACGTGTGATTTTGTTTATGAAGATTTTCAATGCCGAGAACCTCTATTAGAGAGTAAAAAAGGCATAAGGTTCATAATGGTGTAAAATTAAACCGGGATATATCAGGCTAGGATTCGAGTTACAGGAACAAGGGCCAAACCAACCACCCAAGAATGGAATCGTCGAGCGAAAACACTTGACAACCTTCTTGAAACAGCTTTTCTAGCCACCAGACCATTCTCCGTCAATTAGGAATCTGATGCCGTCACTAAACACATTCCTTAAATTGAAGCCATTTGTTGAGTGTTTTTTTCTGTCTAATCCGCTTATATATCACCATTGCCCTTGATTTTCTTGACTGTATATCTCTTAAATGTCAACATATACACGTGTGATTTAGTTTACGAAGATTTTTCGATGTCGAGAACCTCGATCAGAGAGTAAAAAAGGCGTAAGGTTCACATTGGTGTAAAATTAAAATGGGATATACCGGGCTAGAATTCGAGTTACAAGAACAAGGGCCAAACCAACCTCCTAGAAGCAGCTTTTCTTGCCACCAGACCTTTCTCCGTTAATTAGGAATCTGATGCCGTCACTAAACAAATTCCTTAAATTGTAGCCATTTGTTGAGTGTTTTTTTGTCTCTAATCTGCATATATATCATCATTGCCCTTGATTTTCTTGACTGTATATCTTTTAAATGTCAACTTATACACATGTTATTTAGTTTATGAATATTTTTCAATGCCAAGAACATCGATCACAGAGTAAAAAAGGCGTAAGGTTCACAATGGTGTAAAATTAAAATGTGATATACCGGGCTAGGATTCGATTTACAAGAACAAGGGCCAAACCAACCACCCAAGAATGGAATTTTCGAGCGAAAACCCTTGGCAACCTCCTAGAAGCAGCTTTTCTTGCCACCAGACCTTTCTCCATCAATTAGGAAACTGATGCCGTCACTAAACACATTCCTTAAATTGTAGCCATTTGTTGAGTATTTTTTGTTTGGTGTCTAATCCGCATATATATCACCATTGCCCTTGATTTTCTTGACTGTATATCTCTTAAATGTCAACACATACACGTGTGATTTAGTTTACGAAGATTTTTCAATGCCGAGAACCTCGATCGGAGAGTAAAAAAGGCATAAGGTTCACAATGGTGTAAAACAAAAATGAAATATACCGGGCTAGGATTCGAGATACAGGAACAAGGGCCAAACCAACCACCCAAAAAGTGAATCGTCGAGCGAAAACACTTGACAACCTCCTAGAAGCAGCTTTTCTTGCCACCAAACCATTCTCCATCAATTAGGAATCTGATGCCGTTACAAAACACATTCCTTAAATTGTAGCCATTTGTTGAGTGTTTTTTTTTTGTCTAATCCGCATATATATCACCATTACCCTTGATTTTCTTGACTGTATATCTCTTAAATGTCAACATATACACGTGTGATTTAGTTAACGAAGATTTTTCGATGCCGAGAACCTCGATCAGAGAGTAAAAAAGGCGTAAGGTTCACGTTGGTGTAAAATTAAAATGAGATATACCGGGCTAGAATTCGATTTACAGGAACAAGGGCCAAACCAACCACCCAAGAATGGAATCGTCGAGCGAAAATACTTGTCAACCTCCTAGAAGCAGCTTTTCTTGCCACCAGTCATTTCTCCATCAATTAGGAATCTGATGCCGTCACTAAACACATTCCTTAAATTGTAGCCATTTGTTGAGGATTTTTTTTTTGGTGTCTAATCCGCATATATATCACCATTGCCCTTAATTTTCTTGACTTTATATCTCTTAAATGTCAACATATTCACGTGTGATTTTGTTTATGAAGATTTTCAATGCCGAGAACCTCTATCAGAGAGTAAAAAAGGCATAAGGTTCACAATGGCGTAAAATTAAAATGGGATATATCCGGCTAGGATTCGAGTTACAGTAACAATGGCCAAACCAACCACCCAAGAATGGAATCGTCGAGCAAAAACACTTGACAACCTTCTTGAAGCAGCTTTTCTTCCCACCAGACCTTTCTCCGTCAATTAGGAATCTGATGCCGTCACTAAACACATTCCTTAAATTGTAACCATTTGTTGAGTGTTTTTTTTTGTGTCTAATCCGCATATATATCACCATTTCCCTTAATTTTCTTGACTGTATATCTCTTAAATGTCAACATATACACGTGTGATTTAGTTTACGAAGATTTTTCAATGCCGAGAACCTCGATCAGAGAGTAAAAAAGGCGTAAGGTTCACAATGGTGTAAAATTAAAACGGGATATACCGGGATAGCATTCGAGTTACGGGAACAAGGGCGAAACCATCCACCTAAGAATGGAATCGTTGAGCGAAAACACTTGACAACCTCCTAGAAGAAACTTTTCTTGCCACCAGACCTTTCTCCATCAATTAGGAATCTGATGCCGTCACTAAACACATTCCTTAAATTGTAGCCATTTGTTGAGTGTTTTTTTTGTTTCTAATCCGCATATATATCACCATTGCCCTTGATTTTGTTGACTGTAGATCTCTTAAATGTCAACATATACACGTGTGATTTAGTTTACGAGGATTTTCGATGCCGAGAACCTCGATCAGAGAGTAAAAATGGCGTAAGGTTCACAATGGTGTAAAATTAAAATGGGATATAACGGGATAGGATTCGAGTTTCAGGAACAAGGGCCAAACCAACCACCCAAGAATGGAATCGTCGAGCGAAAACACTTGACAACCTCCTAGAAGCAGCTTTTCTTGCCACCAGACCTTTCTCCATCAATAAGGAATCTGATGTCGTCAATAAACACATTCCTTAAATTGTAGCCATTTGTTGAGTGTTTTTTTTTTTGTGCCTAATCCGCATATATATCACCATTGCCCTTGATTTTCTTGACTGTATATCTCTTAAATGTCAACATATACACTTGTGATTTAGTTTACGAAGATTTTTCAATGCCAAGAACCTCGATCAGAGAGTAAAAAAGGCGTAAGGTTCACATTGGTGTAAAATTAAAATGGGATATACCGGGCTAGGATTCGAGTTACAGGAACAAGGGCCAAACCAACCGCCGAAGAATGGAATCGTCGAGCGAAAACACTTGACAACCTCCTAGAAGCAGCTTTTCTTGCCACCATACCTTTCTCCATCAATTAAGAATCTGATGTCGTCCCTAAACACATTCCTTAAATTGTAGCTATTTGTTGAGTATTTTTTTTTGTGACTAATCCGCATATATATCACCATTGCCCTTGATTTTCTTGACTGTATATCTCTTAAATGTCAACATATTCACGTGTGATTTTGTTTATGAAGATTTTCAATGCCGAGAACCTCTATCAGAGAGTAAAAAAGGCATAAGGTTCACAAAGGTTTAAATTTAAATGGGATATACCAGGCTAGGATTCGAGTTACAGGAACAAGGTCCAAACCAACCACCCAAGAATGGAATAGTCGAGCGAAAATGTCACACCCCCAAAATTCCACACGCGGGGTATCACCGCTTGGAGGCGTGACTGACCAGGACCAAGCCATCAATCATATCAAACATAGTATATAAGTGTAAAAGTAGGAAAATGTAATTCATCTTGACATGACTGATGTTCATAACCAAACATTGTTTAAGTAGCGGAAGCATAATAATGAAAACCCAAAGTAAGTTATAAGTTCAAATAACGTCTACGATCCGTATCCCACAACGACCTGCTCCTCCCTGTGCAAGCTCCATATGTACCTAAGGTCCTGCAAGGCATGCAAGAGAGAGTCAACAACTAGTTGAGCGAGTTCACAGTTAACAGTTCAGTAATAGTATAGCGTGAGTAGTAGTATGTTCGTTCGTTACAATGTATCGTATTAGTTTCCATCGCGGCCAATGTCCTTGGCAGGTGTGCGAAGATGTTGGGGAAGGTCTTTCCCCAAGTTTTCTAGACTAGGTTTGTTCGTATCGCGGCCAATGTCCTTGGCAGGTGTGCGATGATGTTGTAAGTTTCGTTCGCGGCCAATGTCCTTGGCAGGTGTGCGAAGGCAGTCATAATATCGCGGCCAATGTCCTTGGCAGGTGTGCGAAGATCGTTCAATAAGTGTTACTAGTCTAGCAGTAGGTTCTGTCATCTATGTATGTACAGTAATCATTAAAACCCCATTCCCCCCTGGGAATCCCATGCCTTGGCTTGTGTGAACTCACCTTGGTTTGCTCGGTATGCTAGGTATGTAAGTGCTCGCAAATAATCAATCACGTCCTAAGGTTTGCACGTATACATAATCAGTTTATGTTTCAGTTGTTCATGTATAAGCATGTAACACGTAATCACAATCATACAAGTCATGTTTAACATATAACAGCAGTTAAATATTCCAGTTAACACTTAACAGAATTAATCCAAGTTACTGCACAGATCAGCTAGTTGGCGAAACACACGTTTGGCGAAACACAGTATTGACGAAACACCTTCAGTTTCGTCGTGGCCTTGTTCGGCGAAACAGGATTCTATTTCGTCGGCGACTCTTGGCGAAACACATTCTGTTTCGCCGAGATTCCTGTTTCGTCGAATGTCTGATTCGTAGACACAGTTACAGCAGTTACGAAAATACACAGAAACCCTAATCATGCTAGCAGCCATCATCAGCAAATCATCAATTACACAGTAATCATTTGTTCACAGAATTCATCATAACATCATTATAACATAAGCATCACAGTTCTTAACGTCTAGCATGAACCCTAGGTCAATGTGTTCAACATATCGATTAACATACAACATCATATTATCGATCCCTATCAAGATACTAATGTGTATTCGGAAATCAGACCATAATAAAATATCCAGAACCTAGCATTCGGTTGTAATAAGTTTTGCATAACTTTATCATATCCGACCACATCATGCATAACGAAATCTATATCATCATCATCATACAAGAACCCTAATGTTTAACATGTATCAGTTTCAGATATACATCATCAAGCAGAATCACATGACACATAAACACGTACACGGATGAACGATCAATCAAGATACATAAATCTACTAACCGAGATGATGGTTTGATCGCACAAGGGTTTCCGGTGGGTTCTAGTTCGCCGTCACAGTGAGAGAGCTCTAGGGTTTCGATTGTGTTGATAGAAAATGTAAAGTGATGTTGTTTTTACGTAAAAATACTCAAAAATACGTTCTGGGCCCAAGCTGGGCTACTGGGCCGGCGAAACAGACTTCTGTTTCGTCGGAATGTTCATGGCGAAACAGCCTGTTTCGTCGGAATGGGTTATGGCGAAACACTCTTGTGTTTCGTCGGGTTCTAAGCAGTTTAAGTTTTACAAACGGTACGCAAGTTATACAATCACACATAACCATGCAACACACTAGGTTTTGTCATAACACCACTATATAGTCAAAGTCAACGTGCATTAAATGCAAATAAAGAACGTCGGAAATTCGAGTTGTCACATTATCCCCAACTTGAAAGAAATTTCGTCCCGAAATTTAGCATGCAGTTACAGAGGAAGCTAGTAGTGTGACGTTGTTTACCTGTGTCGTATCGCGGCTCCTCGAGCAGGTTTGCGAAGATTACTGGTTTTCTTGGGGTGTCACATTATCCCCCCGTTGATTTGGAATTTCGTCCCGAAATTCTGCATTGGTAGCTTCAGCCTCAGTAGTAGTTGCTTGGTTTCCGAATAACTGGGGATATTTGAGTTCCATTTGATCTTCACGCTCCCAGGTGAACTCTGGGCCGCGGCGGGAGTTCCAACGAACTCGTACAAGAGGGATTCTCGTGTTCTTGAGGACCTTAACATCCCGGTCCGTGATTTCAACTGGTTCTTCGACGAAGTGCAACCGCTCGTCGATAGTGAGTTCCTTTAAGGGAACTATGTGGGTCTCATCTGACGTACACTTCTTCAGATTCGACACGTGAAAGACGTTGTGAACTGCACTGAGTTCAGGTGGTAAGTTCAATCTGTAGGCCACTTTGCCTATTTTCTCAATAACCTCGAAAGGTCCAACATATCGTGGATTTAGTTTGCCGCGTTTACCAAAACGAACCACACCCTTCCAGGGTGAAACTTTAAGTAGCGCTCGATCCCCAACTTGGAATTCGAGTAGTTTCCTGTCTAAATCAGCGTATGCTTTCTGACGGTCGCGAGCTGCCGCCATGCGTTGTCGTATTTGTGCAATCTTTTCTGTAGTATCGACTACCATTTCTGGCCCTGTGATTTGACTTTCTCCCACCTCTGCCCAACAGAGAGGTGACCGGCACTTACGCCCGTACAGTGCCTCGAATGGAGCAGCTTTAATGCTGGTGTGGTAGCTGTTATTGTATGAAAATTCCACGAGTGGCAGATGTTTCTCCCAACCATTGCCAAAGTCAATTACGCACGCCCGAAGCATGTCTTCTAAAGTTTGAATAGTGCGCTCAGACTGCCCATCGGTCTGAGGATGATACGCCGTGCTCATGTCTAAACGAGAGCCAAAAGATTTATGCATTGCTTGCCACAGTTCTGAAGTAAAACGTGCGTCACGATCAGAGATGATAGAGGTTGGCACTCCGTGCCTTGAGACCACTTCTTTTAAGTAAATGTCTGCCAAGGTAGAAAACTTGTCTGTTTCTTTGATGGCCAAGAAGTGAGCAGACTTTGTGAGTCGATCTACGATCACCCAAATAGTATCATTTCCGCGCTGAGATTTAGGTAGGCCAGTAACAAAATCCATGGAAATTTGCTCCCATTTCCATTGTGGTATCTCAGGTTGTTGTAGTGGTCCTGACGGTTTCTGATATTCTGCCTTGACTCTCGCACAAGTCAAGCATTTGCTAACGTATGTGGCTATGTGGGCCTTCATGCTAGGCCACCAGTATGTAGTCTTAATATCGTGGTACATTTTATCCGAACCAGGGTGTACCGAGTAGCGAGACTTGTGAGCTTCATCCATTACTAGCTCACGTAAGTTGCCATAAAGTGGAACCCAAATGCGTCCTGTGACGTAGTAAGCACCATCTTCCTTCTGTTCTAAACGTTGTCTTGAGCCACGTAGGGCTTCAGCCCTGACATTTTCTGGTTTCAATGCTTCTGTCTGAGCATCCCGTATCTGGGAAGGAAGGTTAGACTGTATGGTGAGTTGTAAAGCTCGTACGCGCTTAGGCGCGGTGTCCTTCCGACTGAGGGCGTCAGCCACAACATTGGCTTTGCCTGGATGGTACCTGATTGAGCATTCGTAGTCATTTAACAGTTCAACCCATCGTCGCTGTCGCATATTCAGTTCCTTCTGTTTGAATATATGTTCGAGGCTTCTGTGGTCAGTGTAGATAGCACATTTGGTACCGTACAAATAGTGTCGCCATATCTTAAGTGCAAAGACGACCGCTCCCAGCTCTAGGTCGTGTGTCGTATAATTCCGTTCGTGAACCTTAAGTTGGCGCGAAGCGTAAGCAATAACTTTATCCCTCTGCATCAATACACATCCAAGACCTTGGATAGATGCGTCGCAGTAGACTACGAAATCGTCCGTGCCTTCAGGCAGTGAGAGGATAGGTGCGCTACAGAGTCTATCCTTTAAGTGCTGAAACGCTGTTTCCTGTGCGTTACCCCAACGATAAACAACACCCTTCTGCGTCAACAGTGTAAGCGGCTGAGCAATCTTTGAGAAGTCTTTGATGAACAGTCTGTAATAACCCGCCAAACCCAAGAATTGGCGTATTTCCGTTGGTGTACGAGGCGCAGGCCAATTCTTGATCGAATCTACCTTGGATGGATCGACATGAATCCCATCCTTGTTTACCACGTGGCCTAGGAAGTGGACTTCACGAAGCCAGAAGTCACATTTAGAAAACTTGGCGTATAGCTGTTCCGTTCTTAGAAGTTCCAGTATAAGACGTAAGTGCTGCTCGTGTTCCTCCTGACTCTTCGAATAAATCAGGATGTCGTCGATGAAAACAATGACGAACTTATCGAGATAGGGTTTGCACACCCTGTTCATAAGATCCATAAATACGGCAGGCACGTTCGTTAGCCCGAATGGCATGACCATAAACTCGTAGTGGCCGTAGCGAGTTCTAAATGCTGTTTTAGAGACGTCCTCATCCCGGACTCTCAGTTGATGGTACCCTGACCTTAAGTCTATCTTGGAGTAGTAGCTCGACCCTTGCAGCTGGTCGAATAAATCATCTATGCGCGGAAGAGGATAACGATTCTTGATCGTCACCTTGTTGAGTTCACGGTAGTCTATACACATCCTGAACGTACCGTCTTTCTTCTTTACGAATAGCACTGGAGCTCCCCAGGGCGAAGAGCTAGGACGTATGAAACCCTTTTCCAAGAGTTCTTGTAGCTGCTTTGACAATTCTTCCAATTCAGTTGGAGCTAAACGATAAGGTGCTCGAGCTATAGGTGCTGCTCCTGGAGCGAGCTCGATCTGAAATTCAACTTGACGATGAGGCGGCAACCCAGGTAATTCCTCAGGAAACACTTGAGGAAAGTCTCGTACTACAGGAATATCTTCAATCTTTTTCTCTTTCTTCGAGGTATCTGTAACGAGGGCTAGTATAGCAGTGTGCCCCTTGCGTAAACACTTCTGAGCCTTCAAGAAGGAGATGATGCCACTCACGACACCACTCTTGTCGCCTTGAACTTCGAGAGGTTCCTTGCCCGAACGAGGAATACGAATAACCTTTTCTTTGCATAAAATCTCCGCTCGTTGTTGAGATAACCAATCCATACCAATGACGACGTCAAAGCTACCCAAAGGTATAGGAATGAGATCGATGGAGAAAGTCTGATCAGCGAGGATAAGATTACACCCTTTAACTATGTGCGTGGCCTCTAGGCTTTTACCGTTAGCTAACTCTACGACATGTTTGGTGTTTAAGAGAGTTGGTGCACGTTTTAACATTTCACTAGCTTTTAGAGACATGTAACTTGTATCCGCACCAGAATCAAATAGTACAGTAACATAAAAGTCGTCGAGAAGAAACTTACCCATAACCACGTTGGGGTCATTCCTGGCATCACCCTGACCGATCACAAACATACGGCCTCTAGCACCATTGTTGTTATTGTTCCCACCGTTGTTGTTGTTCCCGTTGCCCTGATTGTTGTTGTTGTTATTGTTCTGGTTCTGGTTTAACTGAGGGCAATCCCGCTTGTAATGACCTTCAGCCCCACACTGGTAGCATCCCCTGTTTCCCTGCTGCTGCTGCTGAGGCTGGTTTCGTGGAGCAGGTGGTTGTTGTTGCTGGTTCTGATTTGCTGGCCGTACGCTTCTACAATCCTTAGCCTCATGACCCATCTTGAGGCATCTTTGACACTGTTCCCTGCGGCATCTTCCACTGTGGTGTTTGTTGCACCTTCTACACCACGGGTGAATTCCCCGATAGCCACTCTGCCCTTGACTACCTGCTGATTGCTGATTCGGACTCTGGTGATCATTAGTCTTGCGTTGCTGAGCTTGAGACTGGACAGTAGCTGAGCCCTTGCTAGAATCCCCCTCCCATTTCCTCTTATTGTCGCTGGGAGTAGCAGGGGTAACTGAAGTGGTAGCGGTAGCAGTAGCGCTGATGCGTTTAGGCAACCTGTTTTGCTCCACCGCCTGATCAGTGAGACGGTGAGCCAGCTGAACAACCTGCTGGTAAGTGGCATGATTTGCTGATGTCACATGACTCTGGATCTCTGGCACCAGACCCTTAAGATAAAGTTCAATACGCTTGTCCACCAGAGTAGGACACAGTAATGCAAGTTCATTCGATCTCTTGGTATACGCTTCGATCTCAGACCCCGTCATCTTGAGGTTGAAAAACTCGACTTCCAGCTTATGAATATCATCTCGACTGCAGTATTCCTCCTTGATCATCTCTTTGAAATTGTACCATGGGGTGGCGTTAGCAGCAACCAACCCGAGGATTTGGACCTGAGCTTTCCACCATGTGAGGGCTAAACCCTCGAGGGTACCGGTAGCATATTTCACCCTGCGTGCCTCAGGGCACTCACACATCTCAAACACAGACTCTATCTTTTCAAACTAGTGCAGGAGACCTACGGCTCCTTCAGTGCCGCTGAAAGTGGATGGGCGACAGTCCATGAAAGTCTTGAAAGTGCAAACAGGTGCTTGACCTGTTGTGTAAAAGAATTAGGACAAGTTTAAACACGAGAGTTGATTTAGGAACGTAGGATCTAAGGATCCTAGAGTGAGTTGTAACTGCAGGGTATACCTCCTGCTTGTGCGGCTGCAACGGCCGCAGTGACTCGTTCGTTAATGAGGGCCGTCAACTGGTCCTGAGTCATGTTGATACGTCCAGACATGATCTTCATAGTAAAGATAACGTAAGTGAGATAGGTTCGCAAATCGTGCGATGACAGAAGAGAGTGAGCACACGAGTATTCTCAAGCAATAACATATAGCAAGTTCTGTGATCTAAGCATACCACGAGCAAAGGTCTATGTAGTTCTAGCATGTAGGTAATGTAACATGAATAGTAATACCTATGGTGTTGAGCCTTGTACGTGGAGCGAAGCGTCGTTGTGGATCGTTGAGAGCACTGTTCTGGTTATAGTCTGGTTTTAACAAAAATCGTTTTCCCTTTATTAAAACCAAGTTCTCTATAACCAATGGCTCTGATACCAATCTGTCACACCCCCAAAATTCCACACGCGGGGTATCACCGCTTGGAGGCGTGACTGACCAGGACCAAGCCATCAATCATATCAAACATAGTATATAAGTGTAAAAGTAGGAAAATGTAATTCATCTTGACATGACTGATGTTCATAACCAAACATTGTTTAAGTAGCGGAAGCATAATAATGAAAACCCAAAGTAAGTTATAAGTTCAAATAACGTCTACGATCCGTATCCCACAACGACCTGCTCCTCCCTGTGCAAGCTCCATATGTACCTAAGGTCCTGCAAGGCATGCAAGAGAGAGTCAACAACTAGTTGAGCGAGTTCACAGTTAACAGTTCAGTAATAGTATAGCGTGAGTAGTAGTATGTTCGTTCGTTACAATGTATCGTATTAGTTTCCATCGCGGCCAATGTCCTTGGCAGGTGTGCGAAGATGTTGGGGAAGGTCTTTCCCCAAGTTTTCTAGACTAGGTTTGTTCGTATCGCGGCCAATGTCCTTGGCAGGTGTGCGATGATGTTGTAAGTTTCGTTCGCGGCCAATGTCCTTGGCAGGTGTGCGAAGGCAGTCATAATATCGCGGCCAATGTCCTTGGCAGGTGTGCGAAGATCGTTCAATAAGTGTTACTAGTCTAGCAGTAGGTTCTGTCATCTATGTATGTACAGTAATCATTAAAACCCCATTCCCCCCTGGGAATCCCATGCCTTGGCTTGTGTGAACTCACCTTGGTTTGCTCGGTATGCTAGGTATGTAAGTGCTCGCAAATAATCAATCACGTCCTAAGGTTTGCACGTATACATAATCAGTTTATGTTTCAGTTGTTCATGTATAAGCATGTAACACGTAATCACAATCATACAAGTCATGTTTAACATATAACAGCAGTTAAATATTCCAGTTAACACTTAACAGAATTAATCCAAGTTACTGCACAGATCAGCTAGTTGGCGAAACACACGTTTGGCGAAACACAGTATTGACGAAACACCTTCAGTTTCGTCGTGGCCTTGTTCGGCGAAACAGGATTCTATTTCGTCGGCGACTCTTGGCGAAACACATTCTGTTTCGCCGAGATTCCTGTTTCGTCGAATGTCTGATTCGTAGACACAGTTACAGCAGTTACGAAAATACACAGAAACCCTAATCATGCTAGCAGCCGTCATCAGCAAATCATCAATTACACAGTAATCATTTGTTCACAGAATTCATCATAACATCATTATAACATAAGCATCACAGTTCTTAACGTCTAGCATGAACCCTAGGTCAATGTGTTCAACATATCGATTAACATACAACATCATATTATCGATCCCTATCAAGATACTAATGTGTATTCGGAAATCAGACCATAATAAAATATCCAGAACCTAGCATTCGGTTGTAATAAGTTTCGCATAAATTTATCATATCCGACCACATCATGCATAACGAAATCTATATCATCATCATCATACAAGAACCCTAATGTTTAACATGTATCAGTTTCAGATATACATCATCAAGCAGAATCACATGACACATAAACACGTACACGGATGAACGATCAATCAAGATACATAAATCTACTAACCGAGATGATGGTTTGATCGCACAAGGGTTTCCGGTGGGTTCTAGTTCGCCGTCACAGTGAGAGAGCTCTAGGGTTTCGATTGTGTTGATAGAAAATGTAAAGTGATGTTGTTTTTACGTAAAAATACTCAAAAATACGTTCTGGGCCCAAGCTGGGCTACTGGGCCGGCGAAACAGACTTCTGTTTCGTCGGAATGTTCATGGCGAAACAGCCTGTTTCGTCGGAATGGGTTATGGCGAAACACTCTTGTGTTTCGTCGGGTTCTAAGCAGTTTAAGTTTTACAAACGGTACGCAAGTTATACAATCACACATAACCATGCAACACACTAGGTTTTGTCATAACACCACTATATAGTCAAAGTCAACGTGCATTAAATGCAAATAAAGAACGTCGGAAATTCGAGTTGTCACAGAAAACACTTGACAACCTTCTTGAAGCAGCTTTTCTTGCCACTAGACCTTTCTCCATCAATTAGGAATCTGATGCCGTCACTAAACACATTCCTTAAATTGTAACCATTTGTTGAGTGTTTTTTTTTTGTGTCTAATCCGCATATATATCACCATTGCCCTTAATTTTCTTGAATGTATATCTTTTAAATGTCAACATATACATGTGTGATTTAGTTTACGAAGATTTTTCAATGCCGTGAACCTCGATCAGAGAGTAAAAAACGCGTAAGGTTCACAATGGTGTAAAATTAAAATGGGATATACCGGGATAGCATTCGAGTTACGGGAACAAGGGCCAAACCAACCACCTAAAAATGGAATCGTTGAGTGAAAACACTTGACAACCTCCTAGAAGATGCTTTTCTTGCCACCAGACCTTTCTCCATCAATTAGGAATCTGATGCCGTCACTAAACGCATTCCTTAAATTGTAGCCATTTGTTGAGTGTTTTTTTAGTGTCTAATCCGCATATATATCACCATTGCCCTTGATTTTGTTGACTGTAGATCTCTTAAATGTCAACATATACACGTGTGATTTAGTTTACGAGGATTTTCGATGCCGAGAACCTCGATCAGAGAGTAAAAATGGCGTAAGGTTCACAATGGTGTAAAATTAAAATGGGATATAACAGGATAGGATTCGAGTTTCAGGAACAAGGGCCAAACCAACCACCCAAGAATGGAATCGTCGAGCGAAAACACTTGACAACCTCCTAGAAGCAGCTTTTCTTGCCACCAGACCTTTCTCCATCAATAAGGAATCTGATGTCGTCAATAAACACATTCCTTAAATTGTAGCCATTTGTTGAGTGTTTTTTTTTGTGCCTAATCCGCATATATATCACCATTGCCCTTGATTTTCTTGACTGTATATCTCTTAAATGTCAACATATACACTTGTGATTTAGTTTACGAAGATTTTTCAATGCCAAGAACCTCGATCAGAGAGTAAAAAAGGCGTAAGGTTCACATTGGTGTAAAATTAAAATGGGATATACCGGGCTAGGATTCGAGTTACAGGAACAAGGGCCAAACCAACCGCCGAAGAATGGAATCGTCGAGCGAAAACACTTGACAACCTCCTAGAAGCAGCTTTTCTTGCCACCATACCTTTCTCCATCAATTAAGAATCTGATGTCGTCCCTAAACACATTCCTTAAATTGTAGCTATTTGTTGAGTATTTTTTTTTGTGACTAATCCGCATATATATCACCATTGCCCTTGATTTTCTTGACTGTATATCTCTTAAATGTCAACATATTCACGTGTGATTTTGTTTATGAAGATTTTCAATGCCGAGAACCTCTATCAGAGAGTAAAAAAGGCATAAGGTTCACAAAGGTTTAAATTTAAATGGGATATACCAGGCTAGGATTCGAGTTACAGGAACAAGGTCCAAACCAACCACCCAAGAATGGAATAGTCGAGCGAAAACACTTGACAACCTTCTTGAAGCAGCTTTTCTTGCCACTAGACCTTTCTCCATCAATTAGGAATCTGATGCCGTCACTAAACACATTCCTTAAATTGTAACCATTTGTTGAGTGTTTTTTTTTTGTGTCTAATCCGCATATATATCACCATTGCCCTTAATTTTCTTGAATGTATATCTTTTAAATGTCAACATATACATGTGTGATTTAGTTTACGAAGATTTTTCAATGCCGAGAACCTCGATCAGAGAGTAAAAAACGCGTAAGGTTCACAATGGTGTAAAATTAAAATGGGATATACCGGGATAGCATTCGAGTTACGGGAACAAGGGCCAAACCAACCACCTAAAAATGGAATCGTTGAGCGAAAACACTTGATAACCTCCTAGAAGATGCTTTTCTTGCCACCAGACCTTTCTCCATCAATTAGGAATCTGATGCCGTCACTAAACACATTCCTTAAATTGTAGCCATTTGTTGAGTGTTTTTTTAGTGTCTAATCCGCATATATATCACCATTGCCCTTGATTTTGTTGACTGTAGATCTCTTAAATGTCAACATATACACGTGTGATTTAGTTTACGAGGATTTTTCGATGCCGAGAACCTCGATCAGAGAGTAAAAATGGCGTAAGGTTCACAATGGTGTAAAATTAAAATGGGATATAACGGGATAGGATTCGAGTTTCAGGAACAAGGGCCAAACGAACCACCCAAGAATGGAATCGTCGAGCGAAAACACTTGACAACCTCCTAGAAGCAGCTTTTCTTGCCACCAGACCTTTCTCCATCAATTAGGAATCTGATGTCATCAATAAACACATTCCTTAAATTGTAGCCATTTGTTGAGTGTTTTTTTTGTGCCTAATCCGCATATATATCACCATTGCCCTTGAATTTCTAGACTGTATATCTCTAAAATGTCAACATATACACGTGTGATTTAGTTTGCGAAGATTTTTCGATGCCGAGAACCTCGATCAGAGAGTAAAAAAGGCGTAAGGTTCACATTGGTGTAAAATTAAAATGGGATATAGCGGGCTAGAATTCGAGTCACAAGGACAAGGGCCAAACCAACCACCCAAGAATGGAATCGTCAAGCGAAAACACTTGACAACCTCCTAGAAGCAGCTTTTCTTGCCACCAGACCTTTCTCCAGCAATTAGGAATCTGATGTCGTCCCTAAACACATTCCTTAAATTGTAGCCATTTGTTGAGTGTTTTTTTTTTGTCTCTAATCCGCATATATATCACCACTGCCCTTGATTTTCTTGACTGTATATCTCTTAAATGTCAACATATACACGTGTGATTTTGTTTACGAAGATTTTTCAATGCCGAAAACCTCGATCAGAGAGTAAAAATGCCGTAAGGTTCACAATGGTGTAAAATTAAAATAGGATATACCGGGCTAGGATTCGAGTTATAGGAACAAGGGCCAAACCAACCGCCCAAGAATGGAATCGCCGAGCGAAAACACTTGACAACCTCCTAGAAGCAGTTTTTCTTGCCACCATACCTTTCTCCATCAATTAGGAATTTGATGTCGTCACTAAACACATTCCTTAAATTGTTGCCATTTGTTGAGTGTTTTTTTTGGTGACTAATCCGCATATATATCACCATTACCATTGATTTTCTTGATTGTATATCTCTTAAATATCAACATATTCATGTGTGATTTTGTTTATGAAGATTTTCAATGCCGAGAACCACTATCAGAGAGTAAAAAAGGCATAAGGTTTACCATGGTGTAAAATTAAAATGGGATATACCGGGCTAGAATTCGAGTTATAGGAACAAGGGCCAAACCAACCGCCCAAGAATGGAATCGTCGAGCGAAAACACTTGACAACCTCCTAGAAGCAGTTTTTCTTGCCTCCATACCTTTCTCCATCAATTAGGAATCTGATGTTGTCACTAAACACATTCCTTAAATTGTTGCCATTTGTTGAGTATTTTTTTTGGTGACTAGTCCGCATATATATCACCATTACCATTGATTTTCTTGACCGTATATATCTCTTAAATGTCAACATATTCACGTGTGATTTTGTTTATGAAGATTTTCAATGCCGAGAACCTCTATCAGAAAGTAAAAAAGGCATAAGGTTTACCATGGTGTAAAATTAAAATGGGATATATCAGGCTAGGATTCGAGTTACAGGAACAATGGCCAAACCAACCACCCAAGAATGGAATCGTCGAGCGAAAACACTTGACAACCTTCTTGAAGCAGCTTTTCTTGCCGCCAGACCTTTCTCCATCAATTAAGAATCTGATGCCGTCACTAAACACATTCCTTAAATTCTAATCATTTTTGAGTGTTTTTTTTCTGTCTAATCCGCATATATATCACCATTGCCCTTAATTTTCTTGACTTTATATTTCTTAAATGTCAACATATTCACGTGTGATTTTGTTTATGAAGATTTTCAATGCCGAGAACCTCTATCAGAGAGTAAAAAAGGCATAAGGTTCACAATGGTGTAAAATTAAAATGGGATATATCCGGCTAGGATTCGAGTTACATGAACAATGGCCAAACCAACCACCCAAGAATGGAATCATCGAGCAAAAACACTTGACAACCTTCTTGAAGCAGCTTTTCTTGCCACCAGACCTTTCTCCGTCAATTAGGAATCAGATGCCGTCACTAAACACATTCCTTAAATTGTAACCATTTGTTGAGTGTTTTTTTTGTGTCTAATCCGGATATATATCACCATTGCCCTTAATTTTCTTGACTGTATATCTCTTAAATTTCAACATATACACGTGCGATTTAGTTTACGAAGATTTTTCAATGCCGAGAACCTCGATCAGAGAGTAAAAAAGGCATAAGGTTCACAATGGTGTAAAATTAAAATGGGATATACCGGGATAGCATTCGAGTTACGGGAACAAGGGCCAAACCATCCACCTAAGAATGGAATCGTTGAGTGAAAACACTTGACAACCTCCTAGAAGAAACTTTTCTTGCCACCAGACCTTTCTCCATCAATTAGGAATCTGATGCCGTCACTAAACATATTCCTTTAATTGTAGCCATTTGTTGAGTGTTTTTTTTTTGTTTCTAATCCGCATATATATCACCATTGCCCTTGATTTTGTTGACTGTAGATCTCTTAAATGTCAACATTTACACGTGTGATTTAGTTTACGAGGATTTTTCGATGCCGAGAACCTCGATCAGAGAGTAAAAATGGCGTAAGGTTCACAATGGTGTAAAATCAATGGTGTTTTCGGGTTATCCCCTCGGCAAAAGGCTGTTTTTGATTGTTTACGAGCCCCCCACGCTCAATATTTCCTTACTGTTATCCCGATCGAGGGCTTGGGGCAATGTATGTCGGCAGTAGAATATCGGTCTGTCCTCAAATATCGTTTGATGATACCGTTGTACCCTGAGGATGAACCGTGCCCTGTTTGTCGGAAGGTGTGTCTTGATAGCTTCGGGGAACATGCCCTTCACTGCAAAGAGCTTCCTGGCTTCAAGTACATACACGATCTGGTTAGAGATGTGTTGTTTGACGTTCTCAAGCGAGCTGGTATCGCTGCTAAAAAAGAGGCTCCGGTTAATTTCCTAACGGACCCGAAGGAGGGGAGGTCTTCCCTTCGACCAGCTGATGTGCTGGTTTTTGGATGGTCCGGGGGTAAGCATGCTTGCATTGATCTCACGGGGGTGTCGCCTCTTGCCGGTTTCAGGGGCAGTGGTTTTGTATCAGGGCAAGCGACGCGGAAGGCTAAGGCGGGGAAAATATCCAAGCACGAGCAGGCCTGCATAGATAAACAACATGCCTTCATTCCTTTCGCGTTCGATACCTTTGGTTGTCTGGCCCCTTTGGCGTCCGGTTTCTTGAAGCGGGTTCAAAAGGCAGCACTTGCGCATGCGACAGTGTCTGTAGGCCATAGTTATGTGTTTAGCCGAGTAGGATTTGCAATTCAAAAGGGGGTGGCGGCGCAGCTTGTTGCCCGTCTACCAACCCATGATTTGTAATTTGCTCTAAACTTCTAATATAAGAATATTATATTTAGAGTAAAAAAGTGTGTAAAATTAAAATGGGATATAACGGGATAGGATTCGAGTTTTAGGAACAAGGGCCAAACCAACCACCCAAGAATGGAATCGTCGAGCGAAAACACTTGACAACCTCCTAGAAGCAGCTTTTCTTGCCACCAGACCTTAATCCATCAATTAGGAATCTGATGTCGTCAGTAAACACATTCCTTAAATTGTAGTCATTTGTTGAGTGTTTTTTTTTATGCCTAATCCGCATATATATCACCATTGCCCTTGATTTTCTTGACTGTATATCTCTTAAATGTTAACATATACACGTGTGATTTAGTTTACGAAGATTTTTCGATGCCGAGAACCTCGATCAGAGAGTAAAAAAGGCGTAAGGTTCACATTGGTGTAAAATTAAAATGGGATATACCGGGCTAGAATTCGAGTCACAAGAATAAGGGCCAAACCAACCACCCAAGAATGGAATCGTCAAGCGAAAACACTTGACAACCTCCTAGAAGCAGCTTTTCTTGCCACCTGACCTTTCTCCATCAATTAGGAATCTGATGTCGTCCCTAAACACATTCCTTAAATTGTAGCCATTTGTTGAGTGTTTTTTTTTGTCTCCAATCCGCATATATATCACCACTGCCCTTGATTTTCTTGACTGTATATCTCTTAAATGTCAACATATACACGTGTGATTTAGTTTACGAAGATTTTTCAATGCCGAAAACTTCGATCAGAGAGTAAAAATGCCGTAAGGTTCACAATGGTGTAAAATTAAAATGGGATATACCGGGCTAGGATTCGAGTTATAGGAACAAGGGCCAAACCAACCGCCCAAGAATGGAATCGTCGAGCGAAAACACTTGACAACCTCCTATAAGCAGTTTTTCTTGCCTCCATACCTTTCTCCATCAATTAGGAATATGATGTCGTCACTAAACACATTCCTTAAATTGTTGCCATTTGTTGAGTGTTTTTTTTGGTGACTAATCCGCATATATATCACCATTACCATTGATTTTCTTGACTGTATATATCTCTTAAATGTTAACATATTCACGTGTGATTTTGTTTATGAAGATTTTCAATGCCGAGAACCTCTATCAGAGAGTAAAAAAGGCATAAGGTTTACAATGGTGTGAAATTAAAATGGGATATATCAGGCTAGGATTCGAGTTACAGGAACAATGGCCAAACCAACCACCCAAGAATAGAATCGTCGAGCGAAAACACTTGACAACCTTCTTGAAGCAGCTTTTCTTGCCGCCAGACCTTTCTCCATCTATTAGGAATCTGATGCCGTCACTAAACACATTCCTTAAATTCTAATCATTTTTTAGTGTTTTTTTTCTGTCTAATCCGCATATATATCACCATTGCCCTTAATTTTCTTGACTTTATATCTCTTAAATGTCAACATATTCACGTGTGATTTTGTTTATGAAGATTTTCAATGCCGAGAACCTCTATCAGAGAGTAAAAAAGGCATAAGGTTCACAATGGTGTAAAATTAAAATGGGATATATCCGGCTAGGATTCGAGTTACATGAACAATGGCCAAACCAACCACCCAAGAATGGAATCGTCGAGCAAAAACACTTGACAACCTTCTTGAAGCAGCTTTTCTTGCCACCAGACCTTTCTCCGTCAATTTGGAATCAGATGCCCTCACTAAACACATTCCTTAAATTGTAACCATTTGTTGAGTGTTTTTTTTTTTTTTGTGTCTAATCCGCATATATATCACCATTGCCCTTAATTTTCTTGACTTCATATCTCTTAAATGTCAACATATACACGTGTGATTTAGTTTACGAAGATTTTTCAATGCCGAGAACCTCGATCAGAGAGTAAAAAAGGCGTAAGGTTCACAATGGTGTAAAATTAAAATGGGATATACCGGGATAGCATTCGAGTTACGGGAACAAGGGCCAAACCATCCACCTAAGAATGGAATCGTTGAGCGAAAACACTTGACAACCTCCTAGAAGAAACTTTTCTTGCCACCAGACCTTTCTCCATCAATTAGGAATCTGATGCCGTCACTAAACACATTCCTTAAATTGTAGCCATTTGTTAAGTGTTTTTTTTGTTTCTAATCTGCATATATATCACCATTGCCCTTGATTTTGTTGACTGTAGATCTCTTAAATGTCAACATATACACGTGTGCTTTAGTTTACGAGGATTTTTCGATGCCGAGAACCTCGATCAGAGAGTAAAAATGGCGTAAGGTTCACAATGGTGTAAAATTAAAATGGGATATAACGGGATAGGATTCGAGTTTTAGGAACAAGGGCCAAACCAACCACCCAAGAATGGAATCGTCGAGCGAAAACACTTGACAACCTCATAGAAGCAGCTTTTCTTGCCACCAGACCTTTCTCCATCAATTAGGAATCTGACGTCGTCAGTAAACACATTCCTTAAATTGTAGCCATTTGTTGAGTGTTTTTTTTTGTGCCTAATCCGCATATATATCACCATTGCCCTTGATTTTCTTGACTGTATATCTCTTAAATGTCAACATATACACGTGTGATTTAGTTTACGAAGATTTTTCGATGCCGAGAACCTCGATCAGAGAGTAAAAAAGGCGTAAGGTTCACATTGGTGTAAAATTAAAATGGGATATACCGATCTAGAATTCGAGTCACAAGAACAAGGGCCAAACCAACCACCCAAGAAGGGAATCGTCAAGCGAAAACACTTGACAACCTCCTAGAAGCAGCTTTTCTTGCCACCAGACCTTTCTCCATCAATTAGGAATCTGATGTCGTCACTAAACACATTCCTTAAATTGTAGCCATTTGTTATGTGTTTTTTTTGTCTCTAATCCGCATATATATCACCATTGCCCTTGATTTTCTTGACTGTATATCTCTTAAATGTCAACATATACACGTGTGATTTAGTTTACGAAGATTTTTCAATGCCGAGAACCTCGATCAGAGAGTAAAAAAGCCGTAAGGTTCACAATGGTGTAAAATTAAAATAGGATATACCGGGCTAGGATTCGAGTTATAGGAACAAGGGCCAAACCAACCGCCCAAGAATGGAATCGCCGAGCGAAAACACTTGACAACCTCCTAGAAGCAGTTTTTCTTGCCACCATACCTTTCTCCATCAATTAGGAATTTGATGTCGTCACTAAACACATTCCTTAAATTGTTGCCATTTGTTGAGTGTTTTTTTTGGTGACTAATCCGCATATATATCACCATTACCATTGATTTTCTTGATTGTATATCTCTTAAATATCAACATATTCATGTGTGATTTTGTTTATGAAGATTTTCAATGCCGAGAACCTCTATCAGAGAGTAAAAAAGGCATAAGGTTCACAATGGTGTAAAATTAAAATGGGATATATCAGGCTAGGATTCGAGTTACAGGAACAATGGCCATACCAACCACCCAAGAATGGAATCGTCGAGCGAAAACACTTGACAACCTTCTAGAAGCAGCTTTTCTTGCCACCAGACCTTTCTCCATCAATTAGGAATCTGACGTCGTCAGTAAACACATTCCTTAAATTGTAGCCATTTGTTGAGTGTTTTTTTTGTGCCTAATCCGCATATACATCACCATTGCCCTTGATTTTCTTGACTGTATATCTCTTAAATGTCAACATATACACGTGTGATTTAGTTTACGAAGATTTTTCGATGCCGAGAACCTCGATAAGAGAGTAAAAAAGGCGTAAGGTTCACATTGGTGTAAAATTAAAATGGGATATACCGATCTAGAATTCGAGTCACAAGAACAAGGGCCAAACCAACCACCCAAGAATGGAATCATCAAGCGAAAACACTTGACAACCTCCTAGAAGCAGCTTTTCTTGCCACCAGACCTTTCTCCATCAATTAGGAATCTGATGTCGTCACTAAACACATTCCTTAAATTGTAGCCATTTGTTATGTGTTTTTTTTTTGTCTCTAATCCGCATATATATCACCATTGCCCTTGATTTTCTTGACTGTATATCTCTTAAATGTCAACATATACACGTGTGATTTAGTTTACGAAGATTTTTCAATGCCGAGAACCTCGATCAGAGAGTAAAAAAGCCGTAAGGTTCACAATGGTGTAAAATTAAAATAGGATATACCGGGCTAGGATTCGAGTTATAGGAACAAGGGCCAAACCAACCGCCCAAGAATGGAATCGTCGAGCGAAAACACTTGACAACCTCCTAGAAGCAGTTTTTCTTGCCACCATACCTTTCTCCATCAATTAGGAATTTGATGTCGTCACTAAACACATTCCTTAAATTGTTGCCATTTGTAGAGTGTTTTTTTTGGTGACTAATCCGCATATATATCACCATTACCATTGATTTTCTTGACTGTATATCTCTTAAATATCAACATATTCATGTGTGATTTTGTTTATGAAGATTTTCAATGCCGAGAACCTCTATCAGAGAGTAAAAAAGGCATAAGGTTCACAATGGATTAAAATTAAAATTGGATATATCAGGCTAGGATTCGAGTTACAGGAACAATGGCCATACCAACCACCCAAGAATGGAATCGTCGAGCGAAAACACTTGACAACCTTCTTGAAGCAGCTTTTCTTGCCACCAGACCTTTCTCCATCAATTAGGAATCTGATGCCGTCACTAAACACATTCCTTAAATTCTAATCATATTTGAGTTTTTTTTTGTGTCTAATCCACATATATATCACCATTGCCCTTAATTTTCTTGACTTTATATCTCTTAAATGTCAACATATTCACGTGTGATTTTGTTTATGAAGATTTTCAATGCCGAGAACCTCTATCAGAGAGTAAAAAAGGCATAAGGTTCACAATGGTGTAAAATTAAAATGGGATATATCCGGCTAGGATTCGAGTTACAGGAACAATGGCCAAACCAACCACCCAAGAATGGAATTGTCGAGCGAAAACACTTGGCAACCTTCTTGAAGCAGCTTTTCTTGCCACCAGACCTTTCTTCGTCAATTAGGAATCTGATGCCGTCACTAAACACATTCCTTAAATTGTAACCATTTGTTGAGTGTTTTTTTTTGTGTCTCATCCGCATATATATCACCATTGCCTTTAATTTTCTTGACTGTATATCTCTTAAATGTCAACATATACACGTGTGATTTAGTTTACGAATATTTTTCAATGCCGTGAACCTCGCTCAGAGAGTAAAAAAGCCGTAAGGTTCACAATGGTGTAAAATTAAAATGGGATATACCGGGATAGCATTCGAGTTACGGGAACAAGGGCCAAACCAACCACCTAAGAATGGAATCGTTGAGCGAAAACACTTGACAACCTCCTAGAAGAAACTTTTCTTGCCACCAGACCTTTCTCCATCAATTAGGAATCTGATGCCGTCATTAAACACATTCCTTAAATTTTAGCCATTTGTTGAGTGTTTTTTTTGTGTCTAATCCGCATATATATCACCATTGCCCTTGATTTTCTTGAATGTATATCTCTTAAATGTCAACATATACACGTGTGATTTAGTTTACGAAGATTTTTCAATGCCGAGAACCTCGATCAGAGGGTAAAAAAGCCGTAAGGTTCACAATGGTGTAAAATTAAAATGGGATATACTGGGCTAGGATTCGAGTTATAGGAACAAGGGACAAACCAACCGCCCAAGAATGGAATCGTCAAGTGAAAACACTTGACAACCTCCTAGAAGCAGCTTTTCTTGCCACCAGACCTTTCTCCATCAATTAGGAATCTGATGCCGTCACTAAACACATTCCTTAAATTGTAGCCATTTGTTGAGTGTTTTTTTTTGTCTCTAATCCGCATATATATCACCATTGCGCTTGATTTTCTTGACTGTATATCTCTTAAATGTCAACATATACACGTGTGATTTAGTTTACGAAGTTTTTTCAATGCCGAGAACCTCGATCAGAGAGTAAAAAAGCCGTAAGGTTCACAATGGTGTAAAATTAAAATGGGATATAATGGGCAAGGATTCGAGTTATAGGAACAAGGGCCAAACCAACCGCCCAAGAATGGAATCGTCGAGCGAAAACACTTGACAACCTCCTAGAAGCTGTTTTTCTTGCCATCATAGCTTTCTCCATCTATTAGGAATCTGATGTTGTCACTAAACACATTCCTTAAATTGTAGCCATTTGTTGAGTGTTTTTTTTTTTTGGTGACTAATCCGCATATATATCACCATTACCATTGATTTTCTTGACTTTATATCTCTTAAATGTCAACATATTCACGTGTGATTTTGTTTATGAAGATTTTCAATGCCGAGAACCTCTATCAGAGAGTAAAAAAGGCATAAGGTTCACAATGGTGTAAAATTAAAATGGGATATATCAGGCTAGGATTCGAGTTACACGAACAATGGCCAAACCAACCACCCAAGAATGGAATCGTCGAGCGAAAACACTTGACAACCTTCTTGAAGCAGCTTTTCTTGCCACCAGACCTTTCTCCATCAATTAGGAATCTGATGCCGTCACTAAACACATTTTCCTTAAATTGTAACCATTTTTGAGGGTTTTTTTTTTTGTGTCTAATCCGCATATATATCACCATTGCCCTTAATTTTCTTGACTTTATATCTCTTAAATGTCAACATATTCACGTGTGATTTTGTTTATGAAGATTTTCAATGCCGAGAACCTCTATCAGAGAGTAAAAAAGGCATAAGGTTCACAATGGTGTAAAATTAAAATGGGATATATCAGGCTAGGATTCGAGTTACAGGAACAATGGCCAAACCAACCACCCAAGATTGGAATCGTCGAGCGAAAACACTTGACAACCTTCTTGAAGCAGCTTTTCTTGCCACCAGACCTTTCTCCATCAATTAGGAATCTGATGCCGTCACTAAACACATTCCTTAAATTGTAACCATTTTTGAGTGTGTTTTTTTTTTGTGTCTAATCCGCATATATATCACCATTGCTCTTAATTTTCTTGACTTTATATCTCTTAAATGTCAACATATACAAGTGTGATTTAGTTTACGAAGATTTTTCAATGCCAAGAACCTCGATCAGAGAGTAAAAAAGGCATATGGTTCACAATGGTGTAAAATTAAAATGGGATATATCAGGTTAGGATTCGAGTTACCGGAACAAGGGCCAAACCAACCACCCAAGAATGGAATTGTCGAGCGAAAACACTTCACAACCTTCTTGAAGCAGCTTTTCTTGCCACCAGACCTTTCTCCACCAATTAGGAATCTGACGCCGTCACTAAACACATTCCTTAAATTGTAACCATTTGTTGAGTGTTTTTTTTGTGTGTCTAATCCGCATATATATCACCATTGCCCTTGATTTTCTTAACAGTATATCTCTTAAATGTCAACATATACACGGGTGATTTAGTTCACGAGGATTTTTCGATGCCGAGAACCTAGATCAGAGAGTAAAAAATCCGTAAGGTTCACAATGGTGTAAAATTAAAATGGGATATAACGGGATAGGATTCGAGTTACAGGAACAATGGCCAAACCAACCACCCAAGAATGGAATCGTCAAGTGAAAACACTTGACAACCTCCTAGAAGCAGCTTTTCTTGCCACCAGACCTTTCACATCAATTAGGAATCTGATGCCGTCACTAAACACATTCCTTAAATTGAAGCCATTTTTTTAGTGTTTTATTTTGTGTCTAATCCGCATATATATCACCATTGCCCTTAATTTTCTTGACTTTATATCTCTTAAATGTCAACATATACACGTGTGATTTAGTTTACGAAGATTTTTCAATGCCGAGAACCTCGATCAGAGAGTAAAACAGGCGTAAGGTTCACAATGGTGTAAAATTAAAATGTGATATACCGGGCTAGGATTCGAGTTACAGGAACCAGGGCCAAACCAATCCCCCAAGAATGGAATCATCGAGCGAAAACACATGACATCCTCCTAGAAGCTGCTTTTCTTGCCACCAGACCTTTCTCCATCAATTAGGAATCTGAGGCCGTCACTAAACACATTCCTTAAATTGTAGCCATTTGTTGAGTGTTTTATTTTTGTGTCTAATCCGCATATATATCACCATTGCCCTTGATTTTCTTGACTGTATATCTCTTAAATGTCAACATATACACATGTGATTTAGTTTACGAAGATTTTTTGATGACGAGAACCTCGATCAGAGAGTAAAAAAGGAGTAAGGTTCACATTGGTGTAAAATTAAAATGGGATATACCAGGCTAGAATTCGAGTTACAAGAACAAGGGCCAAACTAACCACCCAAGAATGGAATCGTCTAGCGAAAACACTTGACAACCTCCTAGAAGCAGCTTTTCCTTGCCACCAGACTTTTCTCCATCAATTAGGAATCTGATGTCGTCACTAAACACATTCCTTAAATTGTAGCCATTTGTTGAGTGTTTTTTTTGTCTCTAATCCGCATATATATCACCATTGCCGTTGATTTTCTTAACTGTATATCTCTTAAATGTCAACATATACATGTGTGATTTAGTTTACGAAGATTTTTCAATGCCGAGAACCTCGATCAGAGAGTAAAAAAGCCGTAAGGTTCACAATGGTGTAAAATTAAAATAGGATATATCGGGCTAGGATTTGAGTTATAGGAACATGGGCCAAACCAACCGCCCAAGAATAGAATCGTCGAGCGAAAACACTTGACAACCTCCTAGATGCAGCTTTTCTTGCCACCATACCTTTCTCCATCAATTAGGAATCTGATGTCGTCACTAAACACATTCCTTAAATTGTAGCCATTTGTTGAGTGTTTTTTTTGGTGACTAATCCGCATATATATCACCATTATCATTGATTTTCTTGACTGTATATCTCTTAAATGTCAACATATTCACGTGTGATTTTGTTTATGAATATTTTCAATGCCGAGAACCTCTATTAGAGAGTAAAAAAGGCATAAGGTTCATAATGGTGTAAAATTAAACTGGGATATATCAGGCTAGGATTCGAGTTACAGGAACAAGGGCCAAACCAACCACCTAAGAATGGAATTGTCGAGCGAAAACACTTGACAACCTTCTTGAAACAGCTTTTCTTGCCACCAGACCATTCTCCATCAATTAGGAATCTAATGCCGTCACTAAACACATTCCTTAAATTGTAGCCATTTGTTGAGTGTTTTTTTTTGTGTCTAATCCGCATATAAATCACCATTGCCCTTGATTTTCTTAACAGTATATCTCTTAAATGTCAACATATACACGTATGATATAGTTTACGAGGATTTTTCGATGCTGAGAACCTTGATCAGAGAGTAAAAAAGGCGTAAGGTTCACAATGGTGTAAAATTAAAATGGGATATAACGGAATAGGATTCGAGTTACTGGAACA
>JARYGA010040980.1:0-66224 GCA_030545235.1 Helianthus tuberosus | reverse complement strand
GACGTGACTCGTAGAATTGTTTGTATGATATTTAGATTATGTGGAGTAAGTGTCGTACATGGCAAGCATCACCCCGTATCTCAATCGATCTACGACTGTGAACGATAGGAAGTAACAATGCGATAAAGTTAATCATGCTATACTAATCAAATCAACATCGAATCGTAACTCGAGCTGTGTATTTTACTTACCGTTATACGTGTGTGTGTGCCTTACGTGTTACATGTGCATGTTTATTTTTATGTTATTTTATGTTGGGAAAATCAAGCGAACTCAATCGAACTCGAACATAAACGAACCCGAACCCGGATTCCAAGTCGAACCTTATAAGAAGTAGTTGGGACTGAAAGTAATTTGATTAGGAAACCCTATCGAATCGCTCGCAATTCGAAACCGAATCAACATCTCACCGAACTCCCAAAGGAGGTGGCGTCCGCACGGATGGCCAGTCCGCACGGATTGCCAATCCGCACGGATTGCCAGTCCGCACGGATGACCAGTCCGCGCGGATAACCTATCCGGGTGCGTGCCAGGCGCACGGCTCACCCCTTTCCCTTTTTGGCATCCTATAAATACACGGGTCACTCTCCACTTTTTCCACTTTTGGCAAGTGACGTCCGAACCACACGCATTCTTCACCTTTTCTCAGATTTCTCTTAATCCAGGTAAGATCTTGCACCTGTTCTTGTACATCTTTAATCACTACACAATTCTACACGCTTCTATCTTCCGAATCTTCGATTTAAACCATGAAATCATCCGGATTTAAGGTATTCACGGGTGACGTCATCATAAAGTTCATAAGAACTTCATGATTGGCTTCATTCCACCAAGAATATCCCAGATCTAAACGATTTCTACAAGTTTTTACAATAATTTCACCTAGATCTAGACTTTTCTAAGGATAAAAGGGTTGAAAGAAATAAATCTAAGTTCTCTTCTTCTTTTACCCTTGAAACCGGTACGAATCCGATCGGTTTTAGTGTTCTACTCATCAATAGTAATGCACTAGTTCCAGATCTGGAATCCTACCCATAGACAACGGATTACGGGGTTAACCGGGATGACCGTTCTGAGTCGCCGACAGGCCGAGTTAGGGTGGTTCCTGACCGGTCTAGTCACGCGGGTGAGAACACAACGCCAGGTGGTTGCCACGTATTCAGAACGTCTCGATAAACGACAACAGAAATCAAGTGTAGACGAACGGAACAACCAGTTGTCCGCACGGACGAGCTATCTGCACGGACGAGCCACACGCACGTGCAGGTCATACGCACGTACAGGCCGTACGCACGTACAGGTCATACGCACGGGTTGTCATCCGCACGGACTACCCTTGGGACCCACTTTCCAAGCGAGGTTTGAGTATCGATGGACGAGCAATCCGGACGGACGACCTCTGAATGGATTACTCTTCGGATCATGAGATACTAAGGCCTTAAGATGAAAATCAAACAACCTTCATCCACACGGCCAAGCCGTACGCACGGACCACCATACGCACGGACCGCCGTCCGCGCGGCCGGCTTGAAAGGTAGAAACACTTTGGTGTTTTCAAAATGCTACAACGAAAACTCCAAAGCACAAGCCATCATACACAAACACATCTTAGGAAGAAACAATCCACTTGGACATTTCTCCACACAAGCCATCTAACTGTACGGATAAGTCGTCCGCACGTATAACTAGTCCGCACGAGTTGCCACCCGCACGGACAGTCACACGCACGGATGACCTATCCGGATGGAACACCGTCCGCACGCATCACCATCCGCACGCATCACCATCCGTACGGATAGGTCATGCGCATGGATGACTTCTATTCACGGATAACTGATCCGCACGATCAGTCATCCTACCCACTCTCACTTGTACTATTTTACGCGTCACTTATCGTTACGTTATCGAATCTATTCAGGCTAATCGTACTCGCTGTAAAGCGCTCCCTTCAATCCATATCACTGTGAGTATACTCGAACCCTTTTTGCTTTAGCACTTTTGGGTGTTACATACGTTACAACTATTCAAACTACAACAATCACACTACTCAAGCTATTTAACGCTAAACCATTAATGCATGTTATACGTGGCTTATGAATGCTTGTTTGTTATGTTTACACATGGAATGCTGTCTACCTGCCTTAGCAACGATAGTACTATAGTTTGGACTCAGCACCCGTTCACCCGGGGGTTGTTAAGGATCTTTTACTTGCATGGATTACAGTGGTAATCATGTATTGCGAACTGCCTCGGGCAGTCAACCCGCAGTCATTGGCATCGATGGATCTATGTCGATAACTAACGTGCTTCATTTCTCTATGTGTACGTGCTGGTTATGCGTAAACGAATTCGAACTCTATATGCTATTATCAAACTTGTATGCTCACCTTTACATTTTATGTATTGACTTTATTTTAACGTATGTGACAGGTGTTTAGGTTGCATGTTTGCTCTCTGTGCTGTGATGAAATCGAAGCTAGGAATTGGAGTCCTAGAAACCAATAAATAAATTAGTTATGTTTAAATCTGAGTTGTCGGGACAGAATATTTGTTTAGTTTTTGTCTGTAATAACTTATCTTGCTATTTGAGACATGGTATGGGACATGTTAACTTAAATTGAATGGTAATGATAGTTGTTATGGAAATTCCTGAACAATCTGTTTCGCTCAGTGCCGCGCCCCGATGATTCCGCCATCGGTTGGGGTGTGACAAAAATGAACCGACTTTCATAATTAACTATACTGAATTCTCAGGATATTGAGTTAGGCTTTATGAATCTATATATTAAAACTTAGTTAACCAGGGTTTTCGATTCTTCCAATAATGGTACTAGCTGTCTTGGAGATTTCATAATAATGCAGCCCTAAATGGGACATAAATCTTAACTCCACTTGCTCCTCAGAAGGTAAACAAGGTAATCTCAGGAGAAAATTAAGGTACAAGGAGGTTACAGAGATTTTCCATATCTCAGGCTCTAGTTCATCCATCCTCGCTTGTGCCGAATGAGTGACACATTTATGCTATGAGTCCACAGATTCTTTTACCAGGAAACATTTATTTGGAAAATTTTATCTTCTAGATATCTTCTTTGAATATCATTAGTTGACTTTAGTACCATATAACCATTGGAATATCCTTGCGGTTCCATGCATTAAGCCTCCATACTGATCAGGCATGGAAGCAATCTATGGAACTTATTAAGATACACCAATCCTCATATGGTGCTTTTGTCATACCATATGGTATTCTTAATCGATAGAGATCAAGAGATATCAATTTCATATTCTGACGTACTTTATCTGGAGAGGGGGTACTCGAATTTTATGACTGAAGATTTCTAGCAGGAACAGAAGAAATGGTTCCTATGATTTTGTTGGTAAGTTTTACCTTACACTTAACATCTAGGGTTCTTATAAACGATTTTAAAAGTTTGCTATACTTATAGTTTTATGAAGGATTGATTGGTATCCGAATCAAAGCAGAATCCTTAGCGTTTATTCTACTCCATATTTTATGCTTAAGGTTCAAAAAGGCAGATTTAATATCTTACAAAATTTATTCCACAAACGACTTATATGCACCTGAATCAAATAATACCCTTGCATATACATCAGGGATAAGGACGTACCGGTTATAACATTGTCATCTTGTATGGCCTCTTTTGCATCCATCGGGGAGGCCTTAGCGTCAGTCTTCTTATCTCCTCCAAGCTTTTTAGCATACTTTGGGCAATTGGATTTGATGTGCCCTTTCTCGTTACAGTTGTAACAAGTCGCATCTCCTATCTTCTGGCATTCCAATGTTTTATGCCCACTGGACTTGCAGATCCCACAAGCCCTAGGCTGCGACTGGGATTTTGATTCGAACCTGCACTTCCCATAATGGCGCTTCTTGCATGTCTTGCATACAAGTTTCTCATTGGGCTTTTGTTTGTTCTTTTTCTTAGAACTCTGGGAGTTATCTCCCTTCCGTTTCCTTTTTAGCTCATCCTTTGCATTTGAGGCATGAACAAGATCCTCCTTATGAGTAAGGAAATGTGGTCCTAGATAAAATTTGGAGCGAGTAGCATTGGGCTCCTTGAACTTTTTCACAGCCTTCTTCACAACTTTTCCAACAGCTGCGTCTATCATAGTTTGAAGAACATCTTTGGAAATTTTAAGATTCACAATTGTAGCATCATTGGCATGTGTCGCATCATCCATAATACGATCAACGGCTGTCTTATCTGAGTTTGCCATACTCGATATTGGTTCCTAACACCAATAAAACGATTTTTTAGTTGCAATCCAACAACTGCTATTCATCATCCTGATGGCCTTAACATATACTAACCATGGTATCAATAGACTATACAGGCTAATATAGTACTAACATTCTTAATGAATGTTATTTAATGTATATCCATTATATTTAGCCTAGGTCACAAAAGACCATCAATGGCATTTAAGGTTTGGACCTAGTCCATCATCTTTTTGACAAGGGATCAAAATGTCACACCTGTCTTTATTATATTGAAAATTTTGGATAGCTTGAAAGCTTGCCACAAGGATATTGGAGAAGAGTGACTCCTAATAGATATAAAATATCAATCTAAGATTTGTTGGAGCATTTTCTAAAGTATCATCGGCCAATTTCTACCTCTCATTAAATGACCGGAGTCCTAATCAGGCGGAGACAGCAGTTCTCAACATTTATCGTTCATTATAGAATCATATGTGCCAGCATCAAATAAATCTCTGCATAAACTGCTTGATAAGGAAAGGTACCTGTTATATAGTTATCATTCTGCACCATCTCCTAGGCGTTCATCTGGAAGACTCATGCATTTGTTTTCTTGGCCTCTTCGGGCTTCTTCTGATTCCTAGGGCAGTTGTTCCTGATATGCCCCTTCTCGTTGCAACCATAACAGGTTGCGTCTTTCAACTTCTTGCAATCCAGGGTTTTATGTTCCTTAGACTTGCAAATCCCACACGGTAGAGGCTGAGATTCATATCTGCATTTCCCGAGGTGGTATTTCCTACAGGTTTTGAACCTGGTCTTCTCACCCGTCTGCTGGTTGCCCTTTTTAAACCCGGAACTCTCTCTATGATCAGATTTCCCCTTCTTCTTCTTCTTCTTATCGGAGTGATGGGGACTCTCATCCTCCTTTTTACGCTTCCTTTCTTCAGAAGCTTTGGCAGCCTTGTTTCTGACTACGTCAAGTGTAAGAGATAGTGACAGATCTGCCGTTGACCTGAATGTAGTAGGTCTCGATGCTTTCACGCTTGCCTTGATTTCTGGGGCTAGGCCTCTAATAAAGCGAGCTATACGCTTTGGTTCCGGTGTGATCAAGTAAGGAACCAATCGAGACATAGTATTGAAATTTGTAAGATATGCCTGGCAATCTAAGTCCTTCATAACCAATGCCAAGAAATCAGTTTCAATTTTCTCAACTTCATGTTGAGGACAGTAATTTTCCTTGATAAGGGCAATAAACTGCTCCCATGTTAGATTATACCACGGGATTTTCCCAGTAGCCTGGATTAGCGACTTCCACCAAGCTAAAGCTTCTCCTTTAAAAGATTGTGAAACAAACTTCACAATGTCTTGCTCTGCACATCCGCTAATATCCACAACAGTATCCGTCTCATCGAGCCACGTCATGCAGTCGATGGCTCCTTTTTCTCCTGTGAAGTCTTTGCGCTTGCAGGAGACAAAATATTTATACGAATAGGTTTTAACATGTGGCTCTTGATTAAGCACAACCTGCCCAGACGGAACACTCCTCTGATTTGACGAGTTATGAACATCGTCCTCCTTTGAATCATGTGATTTAGAAGGGGGCTTACTACGAGCCACAGATAGAGTCTTAGAGTGTGTACCACTAGATTCCTCATACTGTCTGTCGAGAACTCGTGTAACGGCATCATCTATTAATGCCTGCAGTTCCGCACCAGTTATATTAACTCTGGTAGCATCATTATTTTCACTCAGGTGACTGTTAACCTCATCTGATCCAGCCATGTAGCTTGATTGCTACATACATATTGACAACGATTCATTCAGAGGTTATTATGGATTCATCATTTTGACGATTCATCAACCATGGTAATATAAACCATATTGGTTAATTTGTTAGTTATATTTAATTAGTATTTTCATTATAATTTCTCCTAGTTATAAAACATTAAGGATATTAAGGTGGCGCAAAAGGCCTAGTCACAAGGACAGTTTTAAATTTATAAGCTATGACTTCAGAGAGTCGAGGCATTGAGGTTTGAACATATTTCATTACCTTTTCTTGACAGAGAGTCAAAGACATCAACTGTCTTTTGTCCCTTAGGACAATAAGTATGGCCCGTAGGCATTTCATCACTTATGGATGTTTATAATATGATCATCTTCATTTGATGATATTAGTCAGGATCACATTGATCATACAAACTATTATGCTTGGACGTAGTCCAACATCTTTAGACGGGGTTCAGAGACCACCACGGTCGTTGTCTTATCGGACAACAAGTTTGGCCCGTAGGCACTTCATCACTAAGGGATGATTATTTCAAATAAGGGAATTTAGATTAACCCCCTTTTTAAAGATGGCCTGTGTGACTTTAACGATTCACAGTTTACCAAAAATGTTAACATACTTACAGATGTTAACAGGGATTGGAATCTTTTAGATAAGTTTTACCGTCTTGGCCATGTCTACAATGACATTTAGGCTAGGTTTTACCTTTAAGATTCTTTTAATATTTAACGCAGAACAATCCTAACTTGAAATGTTAACAAGGATCTGAATCTAATTGTGGAACTACTGTCTTGGCCCTGTCTCAAAATAACACGTGGCTAGGTCTTGTCCTTTTTAGATTTTGCCATTTTATTAGAATGGTAGATCTTATAATATAGGAATGATATTTTTAATATAATCGTTCCATTAAAATTTAAACAAGTATATGGTTGCCCTAGACGGGACTTCTACAGAAAATGACTTGCCCATGCAAGGGCTAATCAGAAAATAACAAAGGAACCAAATAAAGACAAAATAAAACGAATTAGGATTAGTCCTATGTTCTTGTCTAGACTCAAGAATGTGCAACTGTGTAACTGAGATTAAACACAAAAAGGCTAGCGTTTAATTCACTCAGTGTTGGCTCTGATACCAACCTGTCACACCCCGATATTTCAACGTATTACCGGTGGGCCCGGTGGGGAGTATCGTGACGTAGTTGATATCATCATAGTCAAACAACACAATATATAAATGCACAGCGGAAGCAAAAGATAAATATATTACAATCCGAATATAAAGTAATATCAAGTATTACAATGGAAGGTAAAGGATCCACAGGCGGATCTTAAAACATAAACATTGTTCAACAGACTTTAGACGCCTAGAACTTGCAAGATTCCTTATTAACGCCCTGAGCTTCCAGCCAATTACGTTCAGTACCTGTCACTTAACCTTTTTGGAAAATACGTCAGTTTACACTGGTAAATACAATTAACCGACTCATTTTAAAAAGAGTTTAAGAAAATTGATTTAGATGCACCAGGCACAAAAATATCTTTTATAACTTGGGACAATTATATAAAAATAATCTTGTATACAGATTTACATGTTCGTTGTACGTTCAGGGCCCGATGTAGAAACCGAGTCAAGATTAACAGACACGCCACATGTATAGGCCCACATGAGAGTGAGATACTGTTTCCCTTATGCACTGTCAGGTGTATGCCTACACCCCGTGCTTAAGACGTGGCCATTTTATAATATAATGATGTCAAGGATATCCGGGACATGGTCATTAACCCCTAAAGGCTTTTATTTCAAACAATACAGATTAAAGCGGGTTACCTCAATAATTTAATCACAATACGACTAAACATTCAATACCCGACCAAGCGGTATTATTATAATACCGTATCCCAAGCCCATATAGGGAAAATAAGTTAAGAGTATTTACCTGAGCTAAATATAAATTCAATCCTAGCCGTATATCAATTCAGCAAGTACAGGTAGCTTTTACTGGGCTCCTAATCTGGAACGAAGGTTTTTAATAACCTATTAGAATCCTAACGGGTCTTTAATTAAGCCTTGACTTAGACCGGTTAGTTTTCAAAGGAAGATACGGTTCAAACGCATGATAAGCGAAGACCGGTTTAGAATGTGGTTTTGACCCGACAAGCTTGTATGCTTATCTAATATGGGTAACTTAAACACACTTTGGATTTTGAGACAAAAATGATATGGTTTGACCCGTTTCGGCTAATATATGCAACCTAGTTACATAAGCCGATCCGAACGCGAAAAGTGCGTAACGAGTAATCAAATGAAACATATGCAAGTTTCCTAAGTTAATATGCCTTAAATATGTTGTGATATCAGTAAGATACCTTTCATTATGCCCAAAACGAGTTTAATCTCAATTTAAGCCCCGTAGGGGTATTTTGGTCATTTACAAGGTTATAAAAAGAGTTTAAGTATTAACCTGAGTTACAGGTCTGATATAATCAGCAAAGTACTTAATTTACTAAGTTATAACAGTAGGGTATTGCCTATATGTGAAATTTATCAATTATAACCAAACTATGCACCGTAGGGGCATTTTGGTAATTTCACATAAGCCGAAAAGCTCAAAACTGAAGTCTGAGTTAAACAACTTTTACTTACTGTTAAAATATTATAATTTACCTAACATATCATTAAGTATCAACCCTTATATGTTTAAAATAGTTTTAGTACATACTATGCGTTAAAAACGCTTAAAAAGGCGATTAGAAGCCGTTTCCGGGTTCTATATAGAAAGCTGATATTTTTATTATTCCAGAAGGTTTAAAATAAGTTATTTATCATATAAAATCAGTAGCAAAAGGTTTGGAGTCAAAAGATATGTAAAACTCATTTTATAGCCTAAAAGGGCAAAACCGACAATTACCGAATCCAGCTTATGACTCTAAGTTATGCTCAGCCTAAAATTAATTAAAAATATTCAAAAATCCCAATATAATATATTACATCAGTGGGTAAAAATTTTGATATGAAAAACTGGGTTTAAATGGCTATATGCTAATTATGTCGTTTAATCGCTAAAAAGCTTTCTAATTACGCTAATGAGCATAACTCTCAATCTACATCTCAAACTGATGTCAAATTTTGGGTACAAGTTTATAAATCAGTAACTAGGGTTTCTACTCTTTTACATTTTTAAAAATCACGTTTTATGGTGAAAAGGGCATAATGGTCAACATATAGGCAATTAACGGAGTAATGCATATTAATTGGATAACTAATGAACCAAGGTGTATAATCACAGAGGGTTATACTAGCATGTAACCTGGTCCTAAGGAAGCTCTAAGGCATTTCCAAATCAAACTAAAACGGGTCAGAACTGAAGTCAAAGCAAAAGTCAAAGTTTTGCGACTTTCGGTTCCGAACCGGGTCTAAACAGAAAATTGTCGGATCAAACAAGCTTAGACCAGTTATTATACTTATTACCAAGTTATAAGAGTGATAAAATAGGTTACATTCCTTTTACATTGCTAATTACATGTTAATTTGAAAATTAGCATTCTGTTGACTTTTTCAAATCAACTTTGACCTGACATTTGTCCTAGTTAGGATGGAAATCAGTGGGTGCCCTTTTAAGGGTTTAATGCCCACATAATTACCAACTTATAACTACCTTCAATTCGACTAATCACTGGACCATTAATGATTAATCGCTAAGTCAACCGTTAATTACGACGGTTTGACTTTTAAGCTAAAACTGAGTAAAAACTCAACTAAGAAAGGTTAAGCATACTTACTGAAGTCCTATGCACGATTAGGAAGGCTTAGGGTCTGCTCTTAAGCTCCAGGAAGCTCCAGAAGGGCAGAAGGAATGAGTGATCAAATGGTTGCAACTTTGGCACTTTATATAGTGCTTAAAATCACATAGATTGTTGACAACTCATGCTACAATGGATCCCTGATCATCAACATGTGTTCCTAAGGGCTAAAAGGCATGTAGGGGTCGCCCTTGGATGAGGAAAATCGGTTTTAAGTCGGTTTCATACGCATAACAGAAGTCTGTACCGTTTTCTGTCGCTGTGCAGGCCTTACGGACCGTAAGGCTCGACCTTTACGGTCCGTAAGCCTGTTCCAGAAGGCAGAATTATGTTGGCCTTTCAAATTTCAAACGGGTAATTAGTGTATTACGAATTTGTGGGCCATTATTTTCAGTGAGGGGCCACTAGATTGGTTCATGAACTGTTTACAACTATCTTACCATGTTGTATGATTGTCTTGGGCTTTAACGAAAGGGTCATGAACGAAAGGTTTGCCGTATACAATTTCATAGGATCCCATTCTTGCGTAATTCGAATCAATTACCGTTAGCATTCACCGGATTGAATGTATATCGGATGTTTATAATATATATTAGGCCCTTGGGATTCATAATGAGGTCGTTCAGAGGTATTTATTTACATGTCGACGTTTTTAACCCCTCGTATACGAATTCTATCATAACTTTCTCATACGATAACGAAACTTGATGAAATTTTTATCATGTATCCTAGTGAGCATAATTAATCGTTACAAAGCTTCGGGTTTGTTAAAAGGTCACTCAGAGCTATACCTTAAACATGTTGACACATTTAACCCCTATAGTTTGTATTCTCTCACTTTCTTTCACAATTAGCTTCGTATGATCCATGATTCATTCGTTTAAAGGTATGAGCATCATGTAGGGTTACTGTAAAGTATATTTATCCATTGTTGACATTTTGAACCCTTATATTCACATACTTTCCATGTTTGTCAACTTTAGTCCCTCTAGAGTATACTTTCACACGTTCAAGCTTATGACACGTGTCAATACATTATAGGCTGTGAATTTTTCGAGGTGTTACAGGTATAAAGTGTCATAAATTTACTAGCGATATGGTAGTTATTTGTGTGAAGTTGGAATGAGTCGAATAAGGTCATAAGTGACTTTTAGTTGTTCAGTACGTAAGTTAAACTTTTGGTATGACTATCGTAATTGGCACGTTGGTAATGAATTTACAAACGTATAAGAAAAAGAATCACTAAAAACGGACTTACGAATCATAAGTTATGGCAATTTTAAGTTGGGATTTGAATAAACATTGAGCTGGGTATGTACAGCAACAACTTAAGAAACGTTCTGTGAAAAACAGGGCTAGGCGTCACGCGGCGCCCCCTAGTCCGGGAAAATTTTATTTTTTGTTTGACCCATGGAAATTGTTTATATCCATTCTAAAATTATCAAAACCGACATTTGATGTGGTTTTGACCTTAGGTGATGTGGAAACTAATCAGATGACAATCAAGCAAATGCCGAAGAACCGAACACGACTTTTGAAGCTTTAGCAATATTTTAACCCCTAATAGACTATGTTTATGGGATGTAAACAAATTGTTAAACAATTTTTGAATGTTTTAAATTAGTCGTTAGTTTACTAAGGTTTTGCTACTTATGAACTTTACTTATGGAATCTATGTTAACTAGACATCTTTTATCTAAAATGGCATGAATTATTATTAAATTCAAGTAAAATTAGACGGGTGTTACATTGGACAGGCAGCTGTGATGTTTTTCTGATGCTGGCATGCTGAGGCGGCCCGCGTAAGAGACCAGCCTGGTCTTACGCGGCCCGTGTGAGGGTCATGTCCGGTCAACAAACTTTCAACAATTGCAATTTAGGTCCCTGGTCCCTCCAAACGTGGTTTTAACTTCTTTTCTTGCAATTTCAACCCTCTAACTTGAATTTTAAGGGCTCCAAGGCATAACTAAACTTTGTTAAGTCCTTGGTTAACTTTGTGATCACCCGTAAGGCCTTATATTTCAACGTTGACGCTTTTAACCCCTCGAATACGAATATTATCATAACTTTCTCATACTTTATCGAAACCTTGTGAAATTTTTATCACTTATTCTTGTGAGTTTATTTTATTGTTACAAAGCTTCGGGTTCGCTAAAAGGTCACTCAGAGGTACACTTTAAACATGTTGACACATTTAACCCCTGTAGTTTGTAATTTCTCACTTTCTTTCACAATTAGCTTCGTATGATCCATGATTTATTCGTTTAAGGGTATAAACATCGTGTGGGGTTATTGTAAAGTATATTTATCAATTGTTGACATTTTGAACCCTTTTATTCACATAATTTCCTTGTTTGTCAACTTTAGTCCTTCTAAAGTAATCTTTACACGTTTAAAGCTGATGACACCTGTCGATACATTATTGGACATAAATTTATGAGGTGTTACATCCTCACCCCCTTAAAAGAAATCTCGACCTCGAGATTTGCTAAATGCTGGAAGTTCTTTTTGTCGCATAACGGACTTAGCTTCTATAGCATATCTGGAGCCTCTCCAAGCTCCTAAGCTGACCTCTATAATAGGTACATGCATCCTTTTTGGAGCTCCTTAACCTGTCGATCCTCAATTGATACAGGTCTCTCATTATGACATAAATCTGCATATCATTATGTGATAATGCTTCTCGACTTATTGGTGAAACACATCCTTAAATCATTAGTGTGTAATACATTGCGAGCTCCGCCAAACTCCTTAGATCGGTTTTAGCTTATAAGCTATTTGATCTTGATATATTTGATTCCTTCAAATGATTCTATATATTCAGAGCTTAACTAGCCTGATAATTAACAAATCGGCACCCCCTTTCAGGGCGATATCTTTTGTTGAACCTTATTCCTTAACAAGAACTTAGGAGGGTTGCTACTTTCATTAATCCTTGATTTTCTGCCGAGTACTGGCAACTTACAGATGATTATGGATTTGTATGATCTTATTCGTTGTTTCCAAGGCAACTTTTAGATCCTGATAATTGGACTTACTAATCTTTTGTCTATCAATAGATGTTTAACATTCCATCTATGTAAGGTCTCTAAACAAGCATCCTTGATACTTATATAATAACTATTATAGAAAAGCTTATTTTAAGGTGAGATGGTTATTCCAACCATTGCTTAAAACTAATCTTAAGGAATAGTTAATCCTTGCCGTTAGTCGAACAAATCGACGATCCTGGGCAGCTGATGGCAATTCTTAATTGTTGCCTAATTAGGGTTGCGGTAATCAATGCATAAGCAAAATGAACCGTCTTTCATAATTAACTATACCGAATTCTCAGGATATTGAGTTAGGCTATATGAACCTCTATTTTAAAACTAACTTAATCAGGGTTTTGATTCTTCCAATGATGGTACTAGTCGTTTTCGAGATTTCATAATAATACAACCCTAAATGGGATATAAATCTTAACTCTACTTGCCTCTCAGGAGGTAAACAGGGTAGTCTAAGGAGAAAATAATCAAGACACAAGGAGGTTACAGAGATTTTCCAAATCTCAAGCTCTAGTTCATCCATCATTGCTTGTGTCAAATGAGTGACACCTTTATGTTACAAGTCCACGAATTCCTTAATCGAAGACATTTTCTTGGACAATTCCATTTTGGATATCTTCGTTGAATACCATTAGTTGACTTTAGTACCATGTGACCATCAGAATATCTTTGTGGTCCCATGCATTAAAGATCAGAGAGATATCAACTATATATGCTGACGCACTTCCTCTAGAGAGGATACTTCAAAAATTCTACGACTGAAGGTTTCTGACAGAAACAGAAGAAATGGTTCTTATGATTTCGCCTGTAAGTTTTATCTTACACTTAATATCTGGGGTTCTTACGGGAAAATTTCTAAAAGTTTGCTAAGCTTATGATCTTATGAGAGACTTAGAAGCACCTGAACCCAAACGTTTCTCCTAGTAATAAAATCACAATAAGGGATTTATCTAGTGTCATTATTAATGTGGACTGCCTCTAATCATTCATCAGGAGGGTTAAACGCCTCCGTTCTTAATCCTTTTTTTTTTTAACTTAGCTGCAAAATCTTTGGCAAATTTTAGGGCAGTCTCAGCTTTGGCAGGTTATTTCTTAATCTATAAAACGTGAGTAGCTGAGGTAGATCCATAATGGATTTATAATAAGCAGGCTTTGAATCCTTAATGTGCCCTCTTATTTCCGTTGCTAACCACCAATAATTATTTGCATTAAGCTTATATTTTGGGTAAATGGAATAGGATACTATCTCAGCCAATGAATTAAAATTTGTAACATATTGCCGACAGTCTAGAACTTTTATGGTGAGAGTCATAAAATTCTTATTCCATCTTTTTCCATTTCACGAAGCGGATAATAGGTTTTTCTAATAAGGTCCTTAAAACTTGGACCAACCCATAATGTATAAGAGGATCTTTCTGGTGGACTTCATTAATGTCCTCGCTAATCAAGGGTATTGCCATCGAATGACTGAGATGTATACCTCACCGTGTCCTTTCCAGCATAACCGCTGATACATCTAATGGTTTCTACTTCATTCAACAATCTCCTGCAATCGATGGCCCCTTTTTACTATTGCAGTCTATTGACTTCCAAGAGATGAAGTACCTTTAAGTGTATCCTAAAAGGAATGGGCTCCTTGCCACATATGATTTTGTTTGGGTTATTCTTCGCATTTGAAGTATGAATAAAGCTCTTATCATGAGCAGCGACATGTGTTTTAGAGCGAGCAACATCTGGCCTCTTGAACCTTTTTATGACTTTTCTCATAGCCTTTCTAATAGCTGCGTTAATTACAGTTTTGGAGATTAGCTCCATTAACATTGAGGTTCACATTGGATGCACCATTAACATTTGTCGCATCTCCAGCATCGTGACTGTTGTTTGTCTCTTCTGAGTTTTCCATACTCGAATCTTTGGTATTAAATACCATATTCAGCAAATGCTTAGGCAATCCGCACCATGCGTCTCCTTGAATTGTCAAAGGCTCACCATAAGGAGTCTTGATAACTACTTGCTTCTTATCACATAAAGTATGGGCTTGGTTACAGAACGACCAACCCGTTTCTATTACTATATCGAGTCCCTCTATTTTAACGGAAACAAGGAGAACGGAAAAGAATGGTTCCTAATGGATATAAAACATCCATCTAATATTGCTGAAGCAGTCTCTGAGGTACCATCGGCCAATTCTACTTTATACTTAACGCTTAGAGTTTTAACAGGCAGATTTAATGATTTACAAAATCTATTGTCTACGAAAGACTTATCTGAACCTGAATCAAATAATACTCTAGCATGAGCGTTATTGATAAAGAAAGTACCTGTTGTGACATTGTCATCTTGAATAGCCTCTTGAGCATTCATTTGAGAGTCCCCAGCTTTGGTCTTCTCAGCCTCCCCAGGCTTCTTTGTTTTATTTGGGCAATTAGTTTTGATGTGCCCTTTTTCATTGCAACCATAACAGGTTGCGTCCTTTATGTCTTGGCACTCCAAAGTCTTGTGCCTTCCTTATTACAAATCCCACAAGGCCTAGCTTGTGACTCCAAAGTGCACTTCCCTTTAGTTGCCTTCTTTGGGCAGCGGGTCTTTATGTGCCCCTTCTTGCCACCACCATAGCATGTGGCGTCCTTCAAGTCCTTGCATTCATGGGTCTTGTGATCCATCTCTTTACAGATGACACATCCCCTGGTCAGTTCATAGAAACATTTTCTGAAGTGCTTCTTCCCGCAGGTTTTACATTTGGGTTTTGCCTCCTATGGCTTGGACTGGTTATAGTTTGAACCAGTCTTACCCTTTTTGAAACCTTTATTTGGGGTATTATCGCACTTTCGCTTATGATCCTTTAATACATGGCCCACGGCGTTGTTTACAACTGTATCTATCATAGCCTGTAGCTCGGTGCCCGTTAAGTTTAGTCTTGCATCATTATTCTGATCAACTGGATGATTGTGAGCTTCAGACGGGTCAGCCATGGTGAAGCTTTGAAGGCTACAAACCAAGTAGTAATAATTGGTTTAATTATATAGTGAAATGTCGAATTTGATGATTAAATAGCCATGGTGCAAATAAACCATATAGGCCAATAGATAGTATTTAATTTATTTGATTATGTTTTGCCTAGGTTTTTAAATAAACCATCTTTGGTGCTTAAACGGAATATATTCCTTCATATTTGTTAGACAGGGGACATAAGTCACGACTGTCAATGTCGTACTGACATTGTATATATAGCACAAGGGCTTTTTCCAAAGGACTTTTTGATGGCATAGATGCCTTGTCACTAGGGAAATTTTAAAACATAATCGATGATTCCTTTGGATCGGAAAATTTCATAGTTTATTGTCTTGACAAGAAGTTATGAAATAAAACTATCTTTTCCATGTATACATCTTTGCCCGAAGGTATTCATCCCAATGGGTGTTTTGATGTGTTTATTATGTTCGACGTTTATTAGCCATGATTCCTCTTGATCATTTACGCTAAATAAGGGGTTTGGAAATTCCTAATATGAAGATGACAAGTGTGATTTTATCGCATCACTATTGTCGGGAGTGTTAACATGTTTTCAGATGTTAACAAGGATCCGAATCTCTTTTTAAACAGGTTTTACCATCTTAGCTAGGTCTTTAATGACATTCAAGCAAGGTTATACCTTTTAAGATTCTTTTTAATATGTATTCTGGTAGAAAAGGAATGATATTTATTTTATTCAGGATTTTCATTATAATTATCCTATATTTAATTAAAATATAACTATGGCATAAAAAGGCCAAGTCACAAGGGCAACTTTAAATTATAAACCATGATTTTGTAGAATCAAGGTATTTAGGCTTGAACGTTGTTCATGCCTTTTCTTGACAGGGAGTTGTAGGCTACGACTGTCTTTTGTCTTATATGACAATGAATATGGCCCGTAAGCATTATATCCCTGATGGATGCTTAATTCACAAAATAAGAAAGGATTTCGGGAGAATCCAGTATAAGGATGATTTATGCGATTCTGTCGAATCACATCTGCCAGGAATGTTAGCATGTTTACAGATGTTAACAGGGATTTGAATCTTTTGAATAGGTTCTACCATCTTGGCCTTGTCTGAAATGACATATAGGCTAGGTTTACCTTTAAGATTCTTTTAATATTTAACGCAGAGCAATCCTGAATTAAGATGATAATAGGGATCTGAATCTAATTGAGGAACTACCATCTTGGCCCTGTCTTATAATGACACATGGGCTAGGTCTTGCCCTTTTTAGATTTCGCCATTTTATTATAATGGTAGATCTCATAAAAGGAATGTTATTGTTGTGTTCATATATAATGATAAATAAATTTAGATAAAACATTCCAATGATTTTTTAAAAGAGGTACATAATTGCCCTAAACGAGACTTCAAAGAAAAGATCTTGTCCATGAAGGGACTGAAAGATAAGTATGCCCTTATAAGGACTTACGAAGGAAACGAACTTCAGCAAAAGGAGTTTCTTCTTCATTTTCTTTCTGAATGCTTTCTCCTTGGTTGCATGTTAATCCTAGTCGCAGTACGAAGCTCGGCCTTCCCTAGGCTTCAAATGGGGAGAATTTCCATTATGGCTTCTTTTCTTGGTGACATATTAAAATATATAGAATTGAAAGAAATAATTCTCCGAATAGAGATGAGAGTATTCCTATTGTTAAGTCTAGACTCAGAAGGTCAAGGAATGTGCTATTGTGTCATTCAGATTAAACACAAAAGGCTAGTGTTTAATTCACTCAATGTTGGCTCTGATACCAACCTGTCACACCCCGATATTTCAACGTATTATCGGTGGGCCCGGTGGGGAGTATCGTGACGTAGTTGATATCATCATAGTCAAACAACACAAATTTAAATGCACATCGGAAGCAAAGGATAAATATATTACAATCCGATTCAAAAGTAATATTAAATATTACAACGGAATGTAAGATGGATCCACAGGCGGATCTTAAAACAGAAAGATAACATTGTTCAACAGACTTTAGGCATCCAGAACTTGCGAGATTCCCTATTAACGCCCTGAGCTCCCAGCCAATTACGTACAGTACCTGTCACTTAATCTTTTTGGAAAAATACGTCAGTTTACACTGGTAAATACAATTAAGTGACTCATTTTGAAAAAGGTTTAGAAAAATTGATTTGAATGCACATGGCACAAAAATTTTTATAACTAGGGATAATTATTTATATATAATGTTGTATACAGTTTTACTTATTTGTCGTCCGTCAGGGCCGGTTTGTAGGGCCGGTCTAGATTAACTGACACACCACAAGCATAATACCCACAAGGTTGATTCCTTTAAGTGGACTACCAGTTTTTACATATGCAACTGTCAGGTGTACGCCTACACCTCGTGCTTAGGTCGTGGCCATTTCTTTGAATGATGCCAAGGATATCCGGGACATGGTCATTTAACCCCCAAAGGCCATACACCAAATAATACAGAATAAAACGAGTTTTGTAAATACATTAATCACAATCCGATTTTAATCACTACATACCCGACCAAGCGGTATTATTATAATACCGTATCCCAAGCCCGTATAGGGAAAATTAGTTAAGAGTATTTACCTGAGCTTAAAAATGCAATTTATACTCAGCCGTGTCAACCGTTAATTACGACGGTTTGACTTTTAAGCTAAAACTAAGTAAAAACTCAACTAAGAACGGTTAAGCATACTTACTGAAGTCCTATGCACGATTAGGAAGGCTTAGGGTTTGCTCTTAAGCTCCAGAAGGGCAGAAGGAATGAGTGATCAAATGGTTGCAACTTTGGTACTTTATATAGTGCTTAAAATCTCATAGATTGTTGACAACTCATGCTACAATGGATCCCTGATCATCAACATGTGTTCCTAAGGGCTAAATGGCATGTAGGGGTCGCCCATGGATGAGGAAAATCGGTTTTAAGTCGGTTTCATACGCATAACAAAAGTCTGTACCATTTTCTGTCGCTGTGCAGGCCTTACGGACCGTAAGGCTCGACCTTTACGGTCCGTAAGCCTGTTCCAGAAGGCAGAATTATGTTGGCCTTTCAAATTTCGAACGGGTAACTAGTGTATTACGAATTTGTGGGCCATTATTTTCAGTAAGGGGCCTCTAGATTGGTTCATGAACAGTTTACAACTATCTTACCATGTTGTATGATTGTCTTGGGCTTTAACGAAAGGGTCACGAACGAAAGGTTTGCCGTATACAATTTCATAGGATCCCATTCTTGCGTAATTCGAATCAATTACCATTAGCATTCTCCGGATTGAATGTATATCGGATGTTTATAATATATATTAGGCCCTTGGGATTCATAACGAGGTCGTTCAGAGGTATTTATTTACATGTCGACGTTTTAACCCCTCGAACACGAATTCTATCATAACTTTCTCATACGATAACGAAACTAGATGAAATTTTTATCATGTATCCTAGTGAGCATAATTAATCGTTAAAAAGCTTCGGGTTTGTTAAAAGGTCACTCAGAGGTATACCTTAAACATGTTGACACATTTAACCCCTGTAGTTTGTATTCTCTCACTTTCTTTCACAATTAGCTTCGTATGATCCATGATTCATTCGTTTAAAGGTATGAGCATCATGTAGGGTTACTGTAAAGTATATTTATTCATTGTTGACATTTTGAACCCTTATATTCACATACTTTCCATGTTTGTCATCTTTAGTCCCTCTAGAGTATACTTTCACACGTTCAAGCTTATGACACGTGTCAATACATTATAGGCCGTGAATTTTTTGAGGTGTTACAGGAATAAAGTGTCATAAATTTACTAGCGATATGGTAGTTAATTGTGTGAAGTTGGAATGAGTCGAATAAGGTCATAAGTGACTTTTAGTTGTTCAACACGTAAGTTAAACTTTTGGTATGACTATTGTAATAGGCATGTTGGTAATGAATTTACAGACGTATAGGAAAAAGAATCACTAAAAACGGACTTACGAATCATAAGTTATGGAAATTTTAAGTTGGGATTTGAATAAACATTGAGCTGGGTATGTACAGCAACAACTTAAGAAACATTCTGTGAAAAACAGGGCTAGGCGTCACGCGGCACCCCCTAGTCCGGTAAAATTTTATTTTTTGTTTGTTTGACCCATGGAAATTGTTTATATCCATTCTAACATTATCAAAACTGACATTTGATGTGGTTTTGACCTTAGGTGATCTGGAAATTAGTCAGATGACGATCAAGCAAATGCCGAAGAACCGAACACGACTTTTGAAGCTTCAGCAATATTTTAACCCCTAATAGACTATGTTTATGGGATGTAAACAAATTGTTAAACAATTTTTGAATGTTTTAAATTAGTCGTTAGTTGACTAAGGTTTTGCTACTTATGAACTTTACTTATGGAATCTATGTTAACTAGACATCTTTTATCTAAAATGGCATGAACTATTATTAAATTCAAGTAAAATTAGATGGGTGTTACATTGGACAGGCAGCTGTGATGTTTTTCTGATGCTGGCATGCTGAGGCGGCCCGCGTAAGAGACCAGCTTGGTCTTACGCGGCCCGTGTGAGGGTCATGTCCGGTCAACAAACTTTCAACAATTGCAATTTAGGTCCATGGTCCCTCCAAACGTGATTTTAACTTCTTTTCTTGCAATTTCAACCCTCTAACTTGACTTTTAAGGGCTCCAAGGCATAACTAAACTTTGTTAAGTCCTTGGTTAACTTTGTGATCACCCGTAAGGCCTTATATTTCAATGTTGACGCTTTTAACCCCTCGAATACGAATATTATCATAACTTTCTCGTACTTTATCAAAACCTTGTGAAATTTTTATCACTTATTCTTGTGAGTATATTTTATTGTTACAAAGCTTCGGGTTCGCTAAAAGGTCACTCAGAGGTACACTTTAAACATGTTGACACATTTAACCCCTGTAGTTTGTAATTTCTCACTTTCTTTCACAATTAGCTTCGTATGATCCATGATTCATTCGTTTAAGGGTATAAACATCGTGTGGGGTTATTGTAAAGTATATTTATCCATTGTTGACATTTTGAACCCTTTTATTCACAAACTTCCCTTGTTTGTCAACTTAGTCCTTCTAAAGTAATCTTTACACGTTTAAAGCTGATGACACGTGTTGATACATTATTGGACATGAATTTACGAGGTGTTACATCCTCACCCCCTTAAAAGAAATCTAGACCTAGAGATTTGCTAAATGCTGGAAGTTCTTTTTGTCGCATAACGGACTTAGCTTCTATAGCATATCTGGAGCCTCTCCAAGCTCCTAAGCTGACCTCTATAATAGGTACATGCATCCTTTTTGGAGCTCCTTAACATGTCGATCCTCAATTGATACAGGTCTCTCATCATGACATAAATTTGCATATCATTATGTGATAATGCTTCTCGACTTATTGGTGAAACACATCCTTAAATCATTAGTGTGTAATACATCGCGAGCTTTGCCAAACTCCTTAGATCGGATTTAGCTTATAAGCTATTTGATCTTGATATATTTGATTCCTTCAAATGATTCTATATATTCAGAGCTTAACTACCTGATAATTAACAAATCGGCACCCCCTTTCAGGGCGATATCTTTTGTTGAACCTTATTCCTTAACAAGAACTTAGGAGGGTTGCTACTTTCATTAATCCTTGATTTTCTGCCGAGTACTGGCAACTTACAGATGATTATGGATTTGTATGATCTTATTCGTTGTTTCCAAGGCAACTTTCAGATCCTGATAATTGGACTTACTAATCTTCTGTCTATCAATAGATGTTTAACATTCCATCTATGCAAGGTCTCCAAAGAAGCAGCCTTGATACTTATATAATAACTTTTATAGAAAAGTTTATTTTAAGGTGAGATGGTTATTCCAACCATTGCTTAAAACTAATCTTAAGGAATAGTTAATCCTTGCCGTTAGTCGAACAAATCGACGATCCTGGGCAGCTGATGGCAATTCTTAATTGTTGCCTAATTAGGGTTGCGGTAATCAATGCATAAGCAAAATGAACCGTCTTTCATAATTAACTATACCGAATTCTCAGGATATTGAGTTAGGCTATATGAACCTCTATTTTAAAACTAACTTAATCAGGGTTTTGATTCTTCCAATGATGGTACTAGTCGTTTTGGAGATTTCATAATAATATAGCCCTAAATGGGATATAAATCTTAACTCTACTTGCCTCTCAGGAGGTAAACAAGGTAGTCTAAGAAGAAAATAATCAAGACACAAGGAGGTTACAGAGATTTTCCAAATCTCAGGCTCCAGTTCATCCATCATTGCTTGTGTCAAATGAGTGACACCTTTATGTTACAAGTCCACGAATTCCTTAATCGAAGACATTTTCTTGGACAGTTCCATTTTGGATATCTTCGTTGAATGCCATTAGTTGACTTTAGTACCATGTTACCATCAGAATATCTTTGTGGTCCCATGCATTAAACCTCCATACTGACCAGGCATGGAAGCAATCTATGGAACATATTAAGATACACCAATCCTCATATGGCGCTTTTTATCATACCATCTGGTATTCGTAATCAATAGAGATCAGAGAGATATCAACTATATATGCTGACGCACTTTCTCTAGAGAGGATACTTCAAAAATTCTACGACTGAAGGTTTCTGACAGAAACAGAAGAAATTGTTCTTATGATTTCGCCTGTAAGTTTTATCTTACACTTAATACCTGGGGTTCTTACGGGAAAATTTCTAAAAGTTTGCTAAGCTTATGATCTTATGAGAGACTTAGCAGCACCTGAACCCAAACGTTTCTCCTAGTAATAAAATCACAATAAGGGATTTATCTAGTGTCATTATTAACGTGGACTGCCTCTAATCATTCATCAGGAGGGTTAAACACCTCCATTCTTAATCCTTTTTTTAACTTAGCTGCAAAATCTTTGGCAAATTTTAGGGCAGTCTCAGCTTTGGCTGGTTATTTCTTAATCTATATAACGTGAGTAGCTGAGATAGATCCATAATGGATTTATAATAAGCATGCTTTGAATCCTTAATGTGCCCTCTTATTGTCGTTGCTAACCACCAATAATTATTTGCATTAAGCTTAGATTTTGGGTAAATGGAATAGGGTACTGTCTCAGCCAATGAATTAAAATTTGTAACATATTGCCGACAGTCTAGAACTTTTATGGTGAGAGTCATAAAATTCTTATTCTATCTTTTTCCATTTCACGAAGCGGATAATAGGTTTTTCTAATAAGGTCCTTAAAACTTGGACCATCCCATAATGTATAAGAGGATCTTTCTGGTGGACTTCATTAATGTCCTCACTAATCAAGGGTATTGCCATCGAATGACTGAGATGTATACCTCACCGTGTCCTTTCCAGCATAACCGCTGATACACCTAATGGTTTCTACTTCATTCAACAATCTCCTACAATCGATGACCCCTTTTTACTATTGCAGTCTATTGACTTCCAAGAGACGAAGTACCTTTAAGTGTATCCTAAAAGGAATGGGCTCCTTGCCACATATGATTTTGTTTGGGTTATTCTTCGCATTTGTAGTATGAATAAAGCTCTTCTCATGAGCAGCGACATGTGTTTTAGAGCGAGCAACATCTGGCTTCTTGGACCTTTTTATGTCTTTTCTCATAGCCTTTCTAATAGCTGCGTTAATTACAGTTTTGGGGATTAGCTCCATTAACATTGAGGTTCACATTGGATGCACCATTAACATTTGTCACATCTCCAGCATCGTGACTGTTGTTTATCTCTTCTGAGTTTTCCATACTCGAATCTTTGTTATTAAATACCATATTCAACAAATGCTTAGGCAATCCGCACCATGCGTCTCCTTGAATTGTCAAAGGCTCACCATAAGGAGTCTTGATAACTACTTGCTTCTTATCACATAAAGTATGGGCTTGGTTACAGAACGACCAACCCGTTTCTATTACTATATCGAGTCCCTCTATTTAACGGAAACAAGGACAACGGAAAAGAATGGTTCCTAATGGATATCAAACATCCATCTAATATTGCTGAAGCAGTCTCTGAGGTACCATCGGCCAATTCTACTTTATACTTAACGCTTAGAGTTTTAACAGGCAGATTTAATGATTTACAAAATCTATTGTCTACGAAAGACTTATCTGAACCTGAATCAAATAATACTCTAGCATGAGCGTTATTGATAAAGAAAGTACCTGTTGTGACATTGTCATCTTGAATAGCCTCTTGAGCATTCATTTGAGAGTCCCCAGCTTTGGTCTTCTCAGCCTCCCCAGGCTTCTTGGTTTTATTTGGGCCATTAGTTTTGATGTGCCCTTTTTCATTGCAACCATAGCAGGTTGCGTCCTTTATGTCTTGGCACTCCAAAGTCTTGTGCCCTTCCTTATTACAAATCCCACAAGGCCTAGCTTGTGACTCCAAAGTGCACTTCCCTTTAGTTGCCTTCTTTGGGCAGCGGGTCTTTATGTGCCCCTTCTCGCCACCACCATAGCATGTGGCGTCCTTCAAGTCCTTGCATTCATGGGTCTTGTGATCCATCTCTTTACAGATGACACATGCCCGGGTCTGTTCATAGAAACATTTTCTGAAGTGCTTCTTCCCGCAGGTTTTACATTTGGGTTTTGCCTCCTTTGGCTTGGACTGGTTATAGTTTGAACCGGTCTTACCCTTTTTGAAACCTTTATTTGGGGTATTATCGCACTTTCGCTTATGATTCTTTAATACACGGCCCACGGCGTTGTTTACGGCTGTATCTATCATAGCATGTAACTCGGTGCCCGTTAAGTTTAGTCTTGCATCATTATTCTGATCAACTGGATGATTGTGAGCTTCAGACGGGTCAGCCATGGTGAAGCTTTGAAGGCTACAACCAAGTAGTAATAATTGGTTTAATTATATAGTGAATTGTCGAATTTGATGATTAAATAGCCATGGTGCAAATAAACCATATAGGCCAATAGATAGTATTTAATTTACTTGATTATGTTTTGCCTAGGTTTTTAAATAAACCATCTTTGGTGCTTAAACAAAATATATTCTTTCATATTTGTTAGACAGGGGACATAAGTCACGACTGTCAATGTTGTACTGACATTGTATATATAGCACAAGGGCTTGTTCCAAAGGACTTTTTGATGGCATAGATGCCTTGTCACTAGGGAAATTTAAAAACATAATCGATGATTCCTTTGGATCGGAAAATTTCATAGTTCATTGTCTTGACAAGAAGTTATGAAATAAAACTATCTTTTCCATGTATACATCTTTGCCCGAAGGTATTCATGCCAATGGGTGTTTTGATGTGTTCATTATGTTCGACGTTTATTAGCCATGATTCCTCTTGATCATTTACGCTAAATAAGGGGTTTGGAAATTCCTAATATGAAGATGACAAGTGTGATTTTATCGCATCACTGTTGTCGGGAGTGTTAACATGTTTTCAGATGTTAACAAGGATCCGAATCTCTTTTTAAACAGGTTTTACCATCTTAGCTAGGTCTTTAATGACATTCAAGCTAGGTTATACCTTTTAAGATTCTTTTTAATATGTATACTGGCAGAAAAGGAATGATATTTATTTTATTCAGGATTTTCATTATAATTATCCTATATTTAATTAAAATATAACTATGGCACAAAAAGGCCAAGTCACAAGGGCAACTTTAAATTATAAACCATGATTTTGTAGAATCAAGGTATTTAGGCTTGAACGTTGTTCATGCCTTTTCTTGACAGGGAGTTGTAGGCTACGACTGTCTTTTGTCTTATATGACAATGAATATGGCCCGTAAGCATTATATCCCTGATGGATGCTTAATTCACAAAATAAGAAAGGATTTCGGGAGAATCCAGTATAAGGATGATTTATGCGATTCTGTCGAATCACATCTGCCAGGAATATTAGCATGTTTACAGATGTTAACAGGGATTTGAATCTTTTGAATAGGTTCTACCATCTTGGCCTTGTCTGAAATGACATATAGGCTAGGTTTACCTTTAAGATTCTTTTAATATTTAACGCAGAGAAATCCTAAATTAAGATGATGATAGGGATCTGAATCTAATTGAGGAACTACCATCTTGGCCCTGTCTTATAATGACACATGGGCTAGGTCTTGCCATTTTTAGATTTCGCCATTTTATTATAATGGTAGATCTCATAAAAGGAATGTTATTGTTGTGTTCATATATAATGATAAATAAATTTAGATAAAACATTCCAATGATTTTTTAAAAGAGGTACAGAATTGCCCTAAACGGGACTTCAAAGAAAAGATCTTGTCCATGAAGGGACTGAAAGATAAGTATGCCCTTATAAGGACTTACGAAGGAAACGAACTTCAGCAAAAGGAGTTTCTTCTTCATTTTCTTTCTGAATGCTTTCTCCTTGGTTGCATGTTAATCCTAGTCGCAGTACGAAGCTCGGCCTTCCCTAGGCTTCAAATGGGGAGAATTTCCATTATGGCTTCTTTTCTTGATGACATATTAAAATATATAGAATTGAAAGCAATAATTCTCCGAATAGAGATGAGAGTATTCCTATTGTTAAGTCTAGACTCAGAAGGTCAAGGAATGTGCTATTGTGTCATTGAGATTAAACACAAAAGGCTAGTGTTTAATTCACTCAATGTTGGCTCTGATACCAACCTGTCACACCCCGATATTTCAACGTATTATCGGTGGGCCCGGTGGGGAGTATCGTGACGTAGTTGATATCATCATAGTCAAACAACACAAATTTAAATGCACAGCGGAAGCAAAGGATAAATATATTACAATCCGATTCAAAACTAATATTATATATTACAACGGAATGTAAGATGGATCCACAGGCGGATCTTAAAACAGAAAGATAACATTGTTCAACAGACTTTAGGCATCCAGAACTTGCGAGATTCCCTATTAACGCCCTGAGCTCCCAGCCAATTATGTACAGTACCTGTCACCTAATCTTTTTGGAAAAATACGTCAGTTTACACTGGTAAATACAATTAATTGACTCATTTTGAAAAGGTTTAGAAAAATTGATTTGAATGCACATGGCACAAAACTTTTTATAACTTGGGATAATTATTTATATATAATCTTGTATACAGTTTTACTTATTTGTCGTCTGTCAGGGCCGGTTTGTAGGGCCGGTCTAGATTAACTGACACACCACAAGCATAATACCCACAAGGTTGATTCCTTTAAGTGGACTACCGGTTTTTACATATGCAACTGTTAGGTGTACGCCTACACCTCGTGCTTAGGTCGTGGCCATTTCTTTGAATGATGCCAAGGATATCCGGGACATGGTCATTTAACCCCCAAAGGCCATACACCAAATAATACAGAATAAAATGAGTTATGTAAATACATTAATCACAATCCGATTTTAATCACTACATACCCGACCAAGCGTTATTATTATAATACCATATCCCAAGCCCGTATAGGGAAAATAAGTTAAGAATATTTACCTGAGCTTAAAAATGCAATTTATACTCAGCCGTGTCAACCGTTAATTACGACGGTTTGACTTTTAAGCTAAAACTAAGTAAAAACTCAACTAAAAAGGTTAAGCATACTTACTGAAGTCCTATGCACGATTAGGAAGGCTTAGGGTCTGCTCTTAAGCTCCAGGAAGCCCCAGAAGGGCAGAAGGAATGAGTGATCAAATGGTTGCAACTTTGGCACTTTATATAGTGCTTAAAATCTCATAGATTGTTGACAACTCATGCTACAATGGATCCCTGATCATCAACATGTGTTCCTAAGGGCTAAAAGGCATATAGGGGTCGCCCTTGGATGAGGAAAATCGGTTTTAAGTCGGTTTCATATGCATAACAGAAGTCTGTACCGTTTTCTGTCGCTGTGCAGGCCTTACGGACCGTAAGGCTCGACCTTTACGGTCCGTAAGCCTGTTCCCGAAGGCAGAATTATGTTGGCCTTTCAAATTTCGAACGGGTAACTAGTGTATTACGAATTTGTTGGCCATTATTTTCAGTAAGGGGCCTCTAGATTGGTTCATGAACAGTTTACAACTATCTTACCATGTTGTATGATTGTCTTGGGCTTTAACGAAAGGGTCATGAACGAAAGGTTTGCCGTATACAATTTCATAGGATCCCATTCTTGCGTAATTCGAATCAATTACCGTTAGCATTCACCGGATTGAATGTATATCGGATGTTTATAATATATATTAGGCCCTTGGGATTCATAATGAGGTCGTTCAGAGGTATTTATTTACATGTCGACGTTTTTAACCCCTCGTATACGAATTCTATCATAACTTTCCCATACGATAACGAAACTTGATGAAATTTTTATCATGTATCCTAGTGAGCATAATTAATTGTTACAAAGCTTCGGGTTTGTTAAAAGGTCACTCAGAGGTATACCTTAAACATGTTGACACATTTAACCCCTGTAGTTTGTATTCTCTAACTTTCTTTCACAATTAGCTTCGTATGATCCATGATTCATTCGTTTAAAGGTATGAGCATCATGTAGGGTTACTGTAAAGTATATTTATTCATTGTTGACATTTTGAACCCTTATATTTACATACTTTCCATGTTTGTTAACTTTAGCCCCTCTAGAGTCTACTTTCACATGTTCAAGCTTATGACACGTGTCAATACATTATAGGCCGTGAATTTTTCGAGGTGTTACAGGTATAAAGTGTCATAAATTTACTAGCGATATGGTAGTTAATTGTGTGAAGTTGGAATGAGTCGAATAAGGTCATAAGTGACTTTTAGTTGTTCAGCACGTAAGTTAAACTTTTGGTATGACTATCGTAATAGGCACGTTGGTAATGAATTTACAGACGTATAGGAAAAAGAATCACTAAAAACGGACTTACGAATCATAAGTTATGGCAATTTTAAGTTGGGATTTGAATAAACATTGAGCTGGGTATGTACAGCAACACCTTAAGAAACATTCTGTGAAAAACAGGGCTAGGCGTCACGCGGGGCCCCCTAGTCTGGGAAAATTTTATTTTTTGTTTGTTTGACCCATGGAAATTGTTTATATCCATTCTAACATTATCAAAACTGACATTTGATGTGGTTTTGACCTTAGGTGATGTGGAAACTATTCAGATGACGATCAAGCAAATGCCGAAGAACCGAGCACGACTTTTGAAGCTTCAACAATATTTTAACCCCTAATAGACTATGTTTATGGGATGTAAACAAATTGTTAAACAATTTTTGAATGTTTTAAATTAGTCGTTAGTTGACTAAGGTTTTGCTACTTATGAACTTTACTTATGGAATCTATGTTAACTAGACATCTTTTATCTTAAATGGCATGAATTATTATTAAATTCAAGTAAAATTAGACGGGTGTTACATTGGACAGGCAGCTGTGATGTTTTTCTGATGCTGGCATGCTGAGGCGGCCCGCGTAAGAGACCAGCCTGGTCTTACGCGGCCCGTGTGAGGGTCATGTCCGGTCAACAAACTTTCAACAATTGCAATTTAGGTCCCTAGTCCCTCCAAACGTGATTTTAACTTCTTTTCTTGCAATTTCAACCCTCTAACTTGACTTTTAAGGGCTCCAAGGCATAACTAAACTTTGTTAAGTCCTTGGTTAACTTTGTGATCACCCGTAAGGCCTTATATTTCAACGTTGACGCTTTTAACCCCTCGAATACGAATATTATCATAACTTTCTCATACTTTATCGAAACCTTGTGAAATTTTTATCACTTATTCTTGTGAGTATATTTTATTGTTACAATGCTTCGGGTTCCCTAAAAGGTCAATCAGAGGTACACTTTAAACATGTTGACACATTTAACCCCTGTAGTTTGTAATTTCTCACTTTCTTTCACAATTAGCTTCGTATGATCCATGATTCATTCGTTTAAGGGTATAAACATCGTGTGGGGTTATTGTAAAGTATATTTATCCATTTTTGACATTTTGAACCCTTTTATTCACATACTTTCCTTGTTTGTCAACCTTAGTCCTTCTAAAGTAATCTTTACACGTTTAATGTTGATGACACGCGTCGATACATTATTGGACATAAATTTACGAGGTGTTACATCCTCACCCCCTTAAAAGAAATCTCGACCTCGAGATTTGCTAAATGCTGGAAGTTCTTTTTGTCGCATAACGAACTTAGCTTCTATAGCATATCTGGAGCCTCTCCAAGCTCCTAAGCTGACCTCTATAATAGGTACATGCATCCTTTTTGGAGCTCCTTAACCTGTCGATCCTCAATTGATACACGTCTCTCATAATGACATAAATCTGCATATCATTATGTGATAATGCTTTTCGACTTATTGGTGAAACACATCCTTAAATCATTAGTGTGTAATACATTGCGAGCACTGCCAAACTCCTTAGATCGGTTTTAGCTTATAAGCTATTTGATCTTGATATATTTGATTCCTTCAAATGATTCTATATATTCAGAGCTTAACTAGCCTGATAATTAACAAATCGGCACCCCCTTTTAGGGCGATATCTTTTGTTGAACCTTATTCCTTAACAAGAACTTAGGAGGGTTGCTACTTTCATTAATCCTTGATTTTATGCCGAGTACTGGCAACTTATAGATGATTATGGATTTCGATGATCTTATTCGTTGTTTCCAAGGCAACTTTCAGATCCTGATAAATGAACTTACTAATCTTCTGTCTATCAATAGATGTTTAACATTCCATCTATGCAAGGTCTCCAAAGAAGCAGCCTTGATACTTATATAATAACTATTATAGACAAGCTTATTTTAAGGTGAGATGGTTATTCCAACCATTGCTTAAAACTAATCTTAAGGAATAGTTAATCCTTGCCGTTAGTCGAACAAATCGACGATCCTGGGCAGCTGATGGCATTTCTTAATTGTTGCCTAATTTGGGTTGCGGTAATCAATGCATAAGCAAAATGAACCGTCTTTCATAATTAACTATACCGAATTCTCAGGATATTGAGTTAGGCTATACGAACCTCTATTTTAAAACTAACTTAATCAGGATTTTGATTCTTCTAATGATAGTACTAGTCGTTTTGGAGATTTCATAATAATACAACCCTAAATGGGATATAAATCTTAACTCTACTTGCCTCTCAGGAGGTAAACAGGGTAGTCTAAGGAGAAAATAATCAAGACACAAGGAGGTTACAGAGATTTTCCAAATCTCAGGCTCCAGTTCATCCATCATTGCTTGTGTCAAATGAGTGACACCTTTATGTTACAAGTCCACGAATTCCTTAATCGAAGACATTTTCTTGGACAATTCCATTTTGGATATCTTCGTTGAATACCATTAGTTGACTTTAGTACCATGTGACCATCAGAATATCTTTGTGGTCCCATGTATTAAACCTCCATACTGACCAGGCATGGAAGCAATCTATGGAACATATTAAGATACACCAATCCTCATATGGAGCTTTTTATCATACCATCTGGTATTCGTAATCGATAGAGATCAGAGAGATATCAACTATATATGCTGACGCACTTCCTCTAGAGAGGATACTTCAAAAATTCTACGACTGAAGGTTTCTGACAGAAACAGAAGAAATGGTTCTTATGATTTCACCTGTAAGTTTTATCTTACACTTAATATCTGGGGTTCTTACGGGAAAATTTCTAAAAGTTTGCTAAGCTTATGATCTTATGAGAGACTTAGCAGCACCTGAACCCAAACGTTTCTTCTAGTAATAAAATCACAATAAGGGATTTATCTAGTGTCATTATTAACGTGGACTGCCTCTAATCATTCATCAGGAGGGTTAAACGCCTCCATTCTTAATCCTTTTTTTTTAACTTAGCTGCAAAATCTTTGGCAAATTTTAGGGCAGTCTCAGCTTTGGCTGGTTATTTCTTAATCTATATAACGTGAGTAGCTGAGGTAGATCCATAATGGATTTATAATAAGCAGGCTTTGAATCCTTAATGTGCCCTCTTATTGCCGTTGCTAACCACCAATAATTATTTGCATTAAGCTTAGATTTTGGGTAAATGGAATAGGGTACTATCTCAGCCAATGAATTAAAATTTGTAACATATTGCCGACAGTCTAGAACTTTTATGGTGAGAGTCATAAAATTCTTATTCCATCTTTTTCCAATTCACAAAGCGGATAATAGGTTTTTCTAATAAGGTCCTTAAAACTTGGACCATCCCATAATGTATAAGAGGATCTTTCTGGTGGACTTCATTAATGTCCTCACTAATCAAGGGTATTGCCATCGAATGACTGAGATGTATACCTCACCGTGTCCTTTCCAGCATAACCGCTGATACACCTAATGGTTTCTACTTCATTCAACAATCTCCTGCAATCTATGGCCCCTTTTTACTATTGCAGTCTATTGACTTCCAAGAGACGAAGTACCTTTAAGTGTATCCTAAAAGGAATGGGCTCCTTGCCACATATGATTTTGTTTGGGTTATTCTTCGCATTTAAAGTATGAATAAAGCTCTTCTCATGAGCAGCGACATGTGTTTTAGAGCGATCAACATCTGGCTTCTTGAACCTTTTTATGACTTTTCTCATAGCCTTTCTAATAGCTGCGTTAATTACAGTTTTGGAGATTAGCTCCATTAACATTGAGGTTCACATTGGATGCACCATTAACATTTGTCGCATCTCCAGCATCGTGACTGTTGTTTGTCTCTTCTGAGTTTTCCATACTCGAATCTTTCGTATTAAATACCATACTCAACAAGTGCTTAGGCAATCCGCACCATGCGTCTCCTTGAATTGTCAAAGGCTCACCATAAGGAGTCTTGATAACTACTTGCTTCTTATCACTTAAAGTATGGGCTTGGTTACAGAACGACCAACCCGTTTCTATTACTATATCGAGTCCCTCTATTTTAACGGAAACAAGGACAACGGAAAAGAATGGTTCCTAATGGATATAAAACATCCATCTAATATTGCTGAAGCAGTCTCTGAGGTACCATCGGCCAATTCTACTTTATACTTAACGCTTAGAGTTTTAACAGGCAGATTTAATGATTTGCAAAATCTATTGTCTACGAAAGACTTATCTGAACCTGAATCAAATAATACTCTAGCATGAGCGTTATTGATAAAGAAAGTACCTGTTGTGACATTGTCATCCTGAATAGCCTCTTGAGCATTCATTTGAGAATCCCCAGCTTTGTTCTTCTCAGCCTCCCCAGGCTTCTTGGTTTTATTTCGGCAATTAGTTTTGATGTGCCCTTTTTCATTGCAACCATAGCAGGTTGCGTCCTTTATGTCTTGGCACTCCAAAGTCTTGTGCCCTTCCTTATTACAAATCCTACAAGGCCTAGCTTGTGACTCCAAAGTGCACTTCCCTTTAGTTGCCTTCTTTGGGCAGCGGGTCTTTATGTGCTCCTTCTCGCCACCACCATAGCATGTGGCGTCCTTCAATTCCTTGCATTCATGGGTCTTGTGATCCATCTCTTTACAGATGACACATCCCCTGGACTGTTCATAGAAACATTTTCTAAAGTGCTTCTTCCCGCAAGTTTTACATTTGGGTTTTGCCTCCTTTGGCTTGGACTGGTTATAGTTTGAACCGGTCTTACCCTTTTTGAAACCTTTATTTGGGGTATTATCGCACTTTCGCTTATGATCCTTTAATACACGTCCCACGACGTTATTTACGGCTGTATCTATCATAGCCTGTAGCTCGGTGCCCGTTAAGTTTAGTCTTGCATCATTATTCTGATCAACTGGATGATTGTGAGCTTCAGACGGGTCAACCATGGTGAAGCTTTGAAGGCTACAAACCAAGTAGTAATAATTGGTTTAATTATATAGTGAATTGTCGAATTTGAGGATTAAATAGCCATGGTGCAAATAAACCATATAGGCCAATAGATAGTATTTAATTTATTTGATTATGTTTTGCCTAGGTTTTTAAATAAACCATCTTTGGCACTTAAACGGAATATATTCCTTCATATTTGTTAGACAGGGGACATAAGTCACGACTGTCAATGTCGTACTGACATTGTATATATAGCACAAGGGCTTGTTCCAAAGGACTTTTTGATGGCACAGATGCCTTGTCACTAGGGAAATTTTAAAACATAATCGATGATTCCTTTGGATCGGAAAATTTTATAGTTCATTCGGCCAGGATTCATGGCTACAAGGTTTTGTTTTACTTATATCAACTTGTAAAGTTGATAAAAACATTTTGCAATATCAAACACTTTTTGTCACACCCCGACCACGTAGAACATACAAAACGTGGCGGAAAACGTCGGGGAGTGTTGTAACAGAATTAATTGTTTCATAACCATGGCATACAAAGTTGTATTTTATTTATCAACATAAAAGTTACATTGTTTTAAACAGGAATCAAAGAGTTTATAACATAATTAAACTAAGTCTATCTTCATTTTATGTCTCTAATGCATAGGTCCTCCCTAGTGTCACGATCATCATCCTACGCAAAAGCTCCTGAAAACACATGTGAAAATAGGTACGTCAGCATAAAAATGCCTGTGAGATACATAGGATTTGTATAAACATGATTCATGACTTGTGTTTAAGAAAATGTTTAGTCATGAACCTTGTAATTTGCTTTGTCTCATAAATCATTTGAAAATCGATAAGATCAGATGATATGTATAATTAAGTGTAAGGTTAAATGAATAACCATGTAAAAATGAGTTTGTGTAAGATAAGTTGTTTGTAAACAATGTCTTGTAAAAAGTATGTTATTTGTATAAAATGTCATGTGTCATAAATTGAAATGATTTAAATAACGCTACGATATGTAATACCATACAAACACTTATATATAGGAAGTACCAGCGGCGTATCCACCATTCTTGTATCATATTACACACGCCTCGTTACTTAAATCACTTACTCAAACCAAACCACCAATGTAAATTGTTTATGTATAATAAAATGTCAAAATGTTATTGTGTAAACCATATCAAATGTCTGTGTTTAATGTAAATCATGAATTGTGTATATCAATGTCAAAATGTTTATGTCTAATGTAAATCATGTAATGTGTATCCAAAAATGTCATGTATGGTATGTGAAATATATCAACTAAACCATATGTAAAATGCACAAAAACAAGGTATTGAGGTAAAACATGGTTTAAATCAAAGTTATGTTTTGTGGAACAAATGCATGCTATACTGATATAAACATTTATGCGGTATTGTGAAAATGCATACATCCAAGCCTTGAGACTGTGGCGATAAACCCTTAAACAAATTAAAGGTTTATCTAAGTTATGTATATCGAATTCGGTCATTCCTTCCAATCCAAAGAACCCCAGGATTTCAGGAACGGGAGTTGTCAATTCCTATGGTACCACTACCTACTAACGAACGGCGTGATCGGTGTTAATGAATGTATATTGATCCATTAAAACAAACCAAATATCATATCAAAATGTAAGCATGTGAATGAAAAATAAATGTACTAAGTATGATGAACATACATAGCATGTAATGTAATGTAAAACAATGTACTAAGTACGCACACAATGGGCATACATAGCATAGAATGTAATGTAAAATAAAGTACTAAGTACGCACAGAATGGGCATACATAGCATAGAATGTAATGTAAAACAATGTACTAAGTACGCACACAATGGGCATACATAACATGAAATGTAATGTGAAACAATGTACTAAGTACGCACACAATGGGCATACATAGCATGAAATGTAATGTGAAGCGATGTACTAAGTATGCACACAATGGACATACATAGCATGAAATGTAATGTAAAACAATGTACTAAGTATGCACACAATGGACATACATAGCATGAAACACAATGAAATCATGTACTATAAATGTACTAATGAACATAACAAGTATATGATGTGAAAGCAGGAAAGCACGAAAGTAACAAGTAGGCACATGTGTTTCACCCCAAAACAGTTTGGAAAACAGTAAAAGAGGGGTCTATGTACTCCCTTAAGATTTCTCAGAAGTCCTAAGATAACCACCAAGCAATGCTAGAGATCTCGGAAATCAAACGGCACCTAATATAGGTAACTATGTTAATAAACCGGACCTAAATCTTAGGATTTAGATAGTATGAGGGTTCGTAAACCAAACGAGTATGGAGACTCGTGTAATATGGTTTAACAAAGCCTACATACTAAATGAAACCTAACCTAAGCGCTTACGACCCATTACGACCCGTTTAGGTAGCTTATGCTACTTTAACGCGTCGTTCGCGTGAAACGCGTTCGGACCGCCTAACCAGTCCTATGACAAGTAGAATATGCCTTAACATGCCTAATATTGTCTCCAAATCAGTTTAGATGTCAAAAGTTATGTCACATATGTTTATAATGAATTTTGGCATCAAAGGGGTATTTTGGTAATTTACCTAAGGCATATAAACTACCTATCATACAACTACTTAAACGTCGTGACCATAAGGTATAACCTCGGAAGGTTATTCCCTGTATACTATGGTCACCTAATGTATTTGGTCGGATCCTAATGATCGACCAAATGGGTCGGGTTCGAAGGTATAAGCGATTTATCAGATCGCTTACCCTTACGACCCTAGACAACGTGGTAATCAGTAGGCATAGTCACAAGGGACTATAACCATCATGATTACGCTCACGTTGCGAAGTTCAAAAGAACTTCGCATTGACCATAAACTGGTCAATGCAGAAAGTCAAACAAAGTTTGACTTTCGGACTCGAAAAGCAATAAAAGAACGAAGGAACACTTACAAAGGGTCCCCGAATGCTAATCTAGATCAAAATAGCTGAGGTATGAAACAAAGGTTTCAACTTAGAGCACATTAGATCAGATTCTAGTGGGTTTTGAAGTTAAGTGGGTTGGGTATTTATAGGATTTCCTGAACCGTTAGGATCGTTTCTTGGAAAACGTGATCGAATCTCGTGTGTACCCTTGTTGGAAAGTTGTGGTAACTAAAAATGGCTTCTCATGAACTGAAAGGGCAAGTGTGAGTGTGTGGATGAGAGTTTAACAGCTGAAATCTGCTGACTAATTGATCTTATCTGATCTGGGACACTGACGCGGGCCGCGTAAAGGATAGCCCTGGGTTTACGCGGGCCGTCTAGCCTGACTGGTCAGAAACAAACTTTCAGAAATGACAGTTTTGGTCCCTGCACGTGTTTAAGGCCTTTTTCGATGCGTTTGAACCCCGTTAACCTCATTTCAAAGATCTAAAATGAAGTTAAAGTATAGGGAACTTAAAATGTGCTCAAACATACCTCAGATCTCGGTTCGTTTGGCCGTACGATCGCGATGTTCGCTTAATTACGACGAAATGCGCATAAGCGCGAAAAACGATCCAAAATGCGTGACGAATGGATTTTTCTTATTCCAAACACTAAAATAAAATATTTTAGTGCTTACATAAATTTTTGGATGTCCGGATGTATCCAGAGTGTGAGTTATGCGCAAAAGTGCAAACTTGTGCACTTTTTGACACTTTTAGTCCCTGAATGACCCAAAAGTTTATTTTAGCACACTGAACCCTTCAAAGCCTATTTCTAAGCTATGTAAAGGATATTTATGGTATGTTTAACTTATGGTCATGTTCCGGAATGTTCGTTACTGTTCAAATTGGCATACTTTCGCAGTTTGTCAAGTTTAGTCCCTGTAAGCGAATTCACTTGTTTTTGCCATACCAAAGCCTTCAAAACTTATTTCTAAGTTATGTAAAGGTTATTTAAGGTATGTTAAGTATATGTTGATGTTCCGGAGTATTTTTCGCATTAAACTGATTACGTTTACGCATCAGTTTGCGTATAACTCTCCAGAAAGCGATGTAGAGTTTGAAATTGAATAAAAGTCAAAACATGAAAAATGTAAAACACAACCAAACAAACATTGGGATCAAATAACATTGTTTTATTGATAATAGAACTGTTCACAATGATTACAAGCACAGATGTTACAGTCCCCCCTACTTGTGGAAATTTCGTCCCGAAATTTATTTTGAGGAAACTCGTGGGAAAAGATGAGGATATTTCGCCTTCATTTGATCTTCGTGTTCCCAAGTAAACTCGGGTCCACGTTTAGCTTCCCAGCAAACTTTGACCAAAGGAATGCACTTGCGTTTAAGCCACTTGACTTCACGTTCCATGATTTCCACTGGCTTCTCAACAAATTTCAGTCTTTTATCAACACGAATTTCGTCAAGTGGTATGTGGAGGTTCTCATCAGCTAAACACCTTTTGAGATTGGACACGTGAAAAGTTGGATGAACATTTCCAAGTTCAGGAGGTAACTCAAGTCTGTAGGCTACCTTACCGATTCTTTCGACGATCTTGAATGGTCCAACGTATCTAGGTGCAAGTTTTCCTTTCTTTCCAAATCTGATCACACCTTTCCAAGGTGAGACCTTAAGTAATACTCGATCACCGACTTGAAATTCCAAGGGCTTGCGTTTTGGGTCAGCGTAACTCTTTTGACGGCTTCTAGCTGTCTGAAGGTTATCTCGAACTTTCTTAATCTTGTCAGTTGTCTCTAAAATGAGAGCAGGTCCAGTAAGCTGAGCCTCGCCGATCTCATTCCAGCAGACTGGTGAACGACATTTTCGACCATAGAGAGCCTCGAAAGGAGCCATTTTGATGCTGGTGTGATAACTGTTGTTGTAGGAGAATTCAATTAACGGAAGATGTGAATCCCAACTACCACCAAAATCGATCACACAAGCTCTAAGCATATCCTCCAGAGTCTGGATTGTTCTCTCAGATTGACCATCCGTTTGCGGATGATAAGCTGTGCTCAGGTTAAGTTGGGTCCCCATAGCAGATTGCATGGTTCTCCAAAAATGAGAAGTGAAACGAGCATCTCTGTCAGAAATGATGTTCAAAGGAACACCATGTCGAGCTACAATTTCATCCACATAGATTTTAGCAAGTCTGTCAGCAGGAAAATCCTCTCGGATTGGCAAGAAATGCGCTGACTTAGTAAGACGATCAACAACTACCCAGATGGCATCATGACCTTTCTTTGTGCGCGGAAGTTTAGTAATGAGATCCATAGTAATGTTTTCCCATTTCCAAACTGGGATCTCTGGTTGCACCAATAAACCTGAAGGACGTTGATGTTCAGCCTTAACCTTAAGACAAGTAAGGCATTTTGATACGTAAAAGGCAATGTCTTTCTTCATACCAGGCCACCAATAGTGAATACGAAGATCCTTATACATCTTATCTGAGCCCGGATGAACAGAATAACGCGACTTATGGGCTTCATCCATAAGCAAGGTGCGAAGGTTATCTTGGCTTGGGACCCACAAACGGTCCAAAGCTCGCTGCTCATGACGAGGACAGAACTCCCTCATCATAAGGGCCCTAAGTTCAGCCCAAGTTTGTGCTAGAGCAACTTCTTCACCACGGTCTCTCATAACCCCGTTCCACCATGTGAGAGCCCTCTTCTGAAACACACTCGAAGAAAACTCGACCTTGCGATTGTCAAGACACTGCACGTGGCGAAAAGTATTCTCAATGCTCTCGAACCATTGAAGAAGCCCAGTCGCTCCTTCAGAACCACTAAACTTGAGTGGTTTAGCCGAGTTAAAATCCTTGTATTTGCATGGAGCATTGTTGTTGTTGTTGTTGGCTTGGTTCCATTGAGCAAAGAGGTTTAGGAATTGAGCAGCCATCTGCTGCGCAATGATTTCTACCAGTTCGGCAGTCGCTATCTGGTTTTCGCATCGAGGAGGCATTCTAAAAGAGGAAAACATGAAAGGAAACGACTGAGATGTTTGGGTGAAAAGAATGAGATGTTGCAAAAATTGATAATGGCAAAGATGGTGGTCATTTGTTTGTTACCATAAGGCAAACAAACAACACACAGTGACTAATCAAGGTAAATGGGTCAAAAATAATGTATCGCGAAGACATGCTCGCCTATAAGTGAACACTCACCCCAAGAGTTCCCAGGTAAGAGTGACTGGTCCGATTATGTGGATTTGTACGAACACTCTAGCCTTAGACAGAAAACCCAGGGTACAGGCATTCACCCTTCCAGTTTGCACGTGTTCACATTATTTAAAACCCAAAACGTTGACGAGATTTTGAAAACTCAAAGGGGTTCAAAACCATATAACAGAGGGTTCAAAACCTTACAATAGAGGGCTCAAAACCTTGTAATAAATTATCCAAAAACAGATGATTATTTTTCAAAAATCGTTTCGGAAAATTTGGTTTTTGTTTTGATAATCACCTAAGGGTAGGTGATGTGCATGTTTTAAGATCTAAACACAAGATAACTTGTGTTAGGGTCCTAGAAAGGTTATAGTCTAGGTCAAAGCAATACTAATAACCTAATTCCCTATAACCATTGGCTCTGATACCAACTCTTCTGTCACACCCCGACCACGTAGAACATACAAAACGTGGCGGAAAACGTCGGGGAGTGTTGTAACAGAATTAATTGTTTCATAACCATGGCATACAAAGTTGTATTTTATTTATCAACATAAAAGTTACATTGTTTTAAACAGGAATCAAAGAGTTTATAACATAATTAAACTAAGTCTATCTTCATTTTATGTCTCTAAGGAACAGGTCCGCCCTAGTGTCACGATCATCATCCTACGCAAAAGCTCCTGAAAACACATGTGAAAATAGGTACGTCAGCATAAAAATGCCTGTGAGATACATAGGTTTTGTAAAAATATGATTCATGACTTGTGTTTAAGAAAATGTTTAGTCATGAACCTTGTAATTTGCTTTGTCTCATAAATCATTTGAAAATCGATAAGATCAGATGATATGTATAATTAAGTGTAAGGTTAAATGAATAACCATGTAAAAATGAGTTTGTATAAGATAAGTTGTTTGTAAACAATGTCTTGTAAAAAGTATGTTATTTGTATAAAATGTCATGTGTCATAAATTGAAATGCTTTAAATAACGCTACGATATGTAATACCATACAAACACAAGTACCAGCGGCGTATCCACCATGCTTGTATCATATTACACACGCCTCGTTACTTAAATCACTTACTCAAACCAAACCACCAATGTAAATTGTTTATGTATAATCAAATGTCAAAATGTTATTGTGTAAACCATATCAAATGTCTGTGTTTAATGTAAATCATGAATTGTGTATATCAATGTCAAAATGTTTATGTCTAATGTAAATCATGTAATGTGTATCCAAAAATGTCATGTATGGTATGTGAAATATATCAACTAAACCATATGTAAAATGCACAAAAACAAGGTATTGAGGTAAAACATGGTTTAAATCAAAGTTATGTTTTGTGGAACAAATGCATGCTATACTGATACAAACATTTATGCGGTATTGTGAAAATGCATACATCCAAGCCTTGAGACTGTGGCGATAAACCCTTACACAAATTAAAGGTTTATCTAAGTTATGTATATCGAATTCGGTCATTCCTTCCAATCCAAACAAACCCAGGATTTCAGGAACGGGAGTTGTCAATTCCTATGGTACCACTACCTACTAACGAACGGCGTGATCGGTGTTAATGAATGTATATTGATCCATCAAAACAAACCAAATATCATATCAAAATGTAAGCATGTGAATGAAAAATAAATGTACTAAGTATGGAGACTCGTGTAATATGGTTTAACAAAGCCTACATACTAAATGAAACCTAACCTAAGCGCTTACGACCCATTACGACCCATTTAGGTAGCTTATGCTACTTTAACGCGTCGTTCGCGTGAAACGCGTTCGGACCGCCTAACTAGTCCTATGACAAGTAGAATATGCCTTAACATGCCTAATATTGTCGCCAAATCAGTTTAGATGTCAAAAGTTATGTCACATATGTTTATAATGAATTTTGGCATCAAAGGGGTATTTTGGTAATTTACCTAAGGCATATAAACTACCTATCATACAACTACTTAAACGTCGTGACCATAAGGTATAACCTCGGAAGGTTATTCCCTGTATACTATGGTCACCTAATGTATTTGGTCGGATCCTAATGATCGACAAAATGGGTCGGCTTCGAAGGTATAAGCGATTTATCAGATCGCTTACCCTTACGACCCTAGACAACGTGGTAATCAGTAGGCATAGTCACAAGGGACTATAACCATCATGATTACGCTCACGTTGCGAAGTTCAAACGAACTTCGCATTGACCATAAACTGGTCAATGCAGAAAGTCAAACAAAGTTTGACTTTCGGACTCGAAAAGCAATAAAAGAACGAAGGAACACTTACAAAGGGTCCCCGAATGCTAATCTAGATCAAAATAGCTCAGGTATGAAACAAAGGTTTCAAGTTAGAGCACATTAGATCAGATTCTAGTGGGTTTTGAAGTTAAGTGGGTTGGGAATTTATAGGATTTCCCGAACCATTAGGATCGTTTCTTGGAAAACGTGATCAAATCTCGTGCGTACACTTGTTGGAAAGTTGTGGTAACTAAAAATGGCTTCTCATGAACTGAAAGGGCAAGTGTGAGTGTGTGGATGAGAGTTTAACAGCTGAAATCTGCTGACTAATTGATCTTATCTGATCTGGGACACTGACGCGGGCCGCGTAAAGGATAGCCCTGGGTTTACGCGGGCCGTCTGGCCTGACTGGTCAGAAACAAACTTTCAGAAATGACAGTTTTGGTCCCTGCACGTGTTTAAGGCCTTTTTCGATGCGTTTGAACCCCGTTAACCTCATTTCAAAGATCTAAAATGAAGTTAAAGTATAGGGAACTTAAAATGTGCTCAAACATACCTCAGATCTCGGTTCGTTTGGCCGTACGATCGCGATGTTCGCTTAATTACGACGGAATGCGCATAAGCGCGAAAAACGATCCAAAATGCGTGACGAATGGATTTTTCTTCTGCCAAACACTAAAATAAAATATTTTAGTGCTTACATAAATTTTTGGATGTCCGGATGTATCCAGAGTGTGAGTTATGCGCAAAAGTACAAACTTGTGCACTTTTTGACACTTTTAGTCCCTGAATGACCCAAAAGTTTATTTTAGCACACCGAACCCTTCAAAGCCTATTTCTAAGCTATGTAAAGGATATTTATGGTATGTTTAACTTATGGTCATGTTCCGGAATGTTCGTTACTGTTCAAATTGGCATACTTTCACAGTTTGTCAAGTTTAGTCCTTGTAGGCGAATTAACTTGTTTTTGCCATACCAAAGCCTTCAAAACTTATTTCTAAGTTATGTAAAGGTTATTTAAGGTATGTTAAGTATATGTTGATGTTCCGGAGTATTTGTCGCATTAAACTAATTACGTTTACGCATCAGTTTGCGTATAACTCTCCAGAAAGCGATGTAGAGTTTGAAATTGAATAAAAGTCAAAACATGAAAAATGTAAAACACAACCAACCAAACAAACATTGGGATCAAATAACATTGTTTTATTGATAATAGAACTGTTCACAATGATTACAAGCACAGATGTTACACTTTTTGATTTCAAGGATTACACTTATCAACTCTCGAGGTTGGACGAGGTATTGCAATATGAAATCTAAGCCATGAATTTTACATACAAAACCAATGTACTCACCAGCTTTTTATGCTGACTGTTTTTCACATATGTTTCAGGTTCTATTATGTGACGATTGTTGATTGCTTGCTTCACATAGGATGGTCTATGGCCTTAGTGACATTAAAACTTGAAAGACAGCTGTTTGTAATTATTTGGTTTGTATACTATACCGAATTCTCAGGATATTGAGTTAGGCTATATGAACCTCTATTTTAAAACTAACTTAATCAGGGTTTCGATTCTTCCAATGATGGTACTAGTCGTTTTGGAGATTTCATAATAATACTGCCCTAAATGGGATATAAATCTTAACTCTACTTGCCTCTTAGGAGGTAAACAGGGTAGTCTAAGGAGAAAATAATCAAGACACAAGGAGGTTACAGAGATTTTCCAAATCTCAGGCTCCAGTTCATCCATCATTGCTTGTGTCAAATGAGTGACACCTTTATGTTACAAGTCCACGAATTCCTTAATCGAAGACATTTTCTTGGACAATTCCATTTTGGATATCTTCGTGGAATACCATTAGTTGACTTTAGTACCATGTGACCATCAGAATATCTTTGTGGTCCCATGCATTAAACCTCCATACTGACCAGGCATGGAAGCAATCTATGGAACATATCAAGATACACCAATCCTCATATGGCGCTTTTTATCATACCATCTGGTATTCGTAATCGATAGAGATCAGATAGATATCAACTATATATGCTGACGCACTTCCTCTAGAGAGGATACTTCAAAAATTCTACGACTGAAGGTTTCTGAAAAAAACAGAAGAAATGGTTCTTATGATTTCGCCTGTAAGTTTTATCTTACACTTAATATCTGGGGTTCTTACGGGAAAATTTCTAAAAGTTTGCTAAGCTTATGATCTTATGAGAGACTTAGCAGCACCTGAACCCAAACGTTTCTCCTAGTAATAAAATCACAATAAGGGATTTATCTAGTGTCATTATTAACGTGGACTGCCTCTAATCATTCATCAGGAGGGTTAAACGCCTCCATTCTTAATCCTTTTTTTTTTTTTTAACTTAGCTGCAAAATCTTTGGTAAATTTTAGGGCAGTCTCAGCTTTGGCTGGTTATTTCTTAATCTATATAACGTGAGTAGCTGAGGTAGATCCATAATGAATTTATAATAAGCAGGCTTTGAATCCTTAATGTGCCCTCTTATTGCCGTTGCTAACCACCAATAGTTATTTGCATTAAGCTTAGATTTTCGGTAAATGGAATAGGGTACTATCTTAGCCAATGAATTAAAATTTGTAACATATTGCCGACAGTCTAGAACTTTTATGGTGAGAGTCATAAAATTCTTATTCCATCTTTTTCCAATTCACGAAGCGGATAACAGGTTTTTCTAATAAGGTTCTTAAAACTTGGACCATCCCATAATGTATAAGAGGATCTTTCTGGTGGACTTCATTAATGTCCTCACTAATCAAGGGTATTGCCATCGAATGACTGAGATGTATACCTCACCGTGTCCTTTCCAGCATAACCGCTGATACACCTAATGGTTTCTACTTCATTCGACAATCTCCTGCAATCGATGGCCCCTTTTTACTATTGCAGTATATTGACTTCCAAGAGACGAAGTACCTTTAAGTGTATCCTAAAAGGAATGGGCTCATTGCCACATATGATTTTGTTTGGGTTATTCTTCGCATTTGAAGTATGAATAAAGCTCTTCTCATGAGCAGCGACATGTGTTTTAGAGCGAGCAACATCTGGCTTCTTGAACCTTTTTATGACTTTTCTCATAGCCTTTCTAATAGTTGCGTTAATTACAGTTTTGGAGATTAGCTCCATTAACATTGAGGTTCACATTGGATGCACCATTAACATTTGTCGCATCTCCAGCATCGTGACTGTTGTTTGTCTCTTCTGAGTTTTCCATACTCGAATCTTTGGTATTAAATACCATATTCAACAAGTGCTTAAGCAATCCGCACCATGCATCTCCTTGAATTGTCAAAGGCTCACCATAAGGAGTCTTGATAACTACTTGCTTCTTATCACATAAAGTATGGGCATGGTTACAGAACGACCAACCCGTTTCTATTACTATATCGAGTCCCTCTATTTTAACGGAAACAAGGACAACGGAAAAGAATGGTTCCTAATGGATATAAAACATCCATCTAATATTGCTGAAGCAGTCTCTGAGGTACCATCGGCCAATTCTACTTTATACTTAACGCTTAGAGTTTTAACAGGCAGATTTAATGATTTACAAAATCTATTGTCTACGAAAGACTTATCTGAACCTGAATCAAATAATACTCTAGCATGAGTGTTATTGATAAAGAAAGTACCTGTTGTGACATTGTCATCCTGAATAGCCTCTTGAGCATTCATTTGAGAGTCCCCAGCTTTGTTCTTCTCAGCCTCCCCAGGCTTCTTGGTTTTATTTGGGCAATTAGTTTTGATGTGCCCTTTTTCATTGCAACCATAGCAGGTTGCGTCCTTTATGTCTTGGCACTCCAAAGTCTTGTGCCCTTCCTTATTACAAATCCTACAAGGCCTAGCTTGTGACTCCAAAGTGCACTTCCCTTTAGTTGCCTTCTTTGGGCAGCGGGTCTTTATGTGCTCCTTCTCGCCACCACCATAGCATGTGGCGTCCTTCAATTCCTTGCATTCATGGGTCTTGTGATCCATCTCTTTACAGATGACACATCCCCTGGTCTGTTCATAGAAACATTTTCTAAAGTGCTTCTTCCCGCAGGTTTTACATTTGGGTTTTGTCTCCTTTGGCTTGGACTGGTTATAGTTTGAACCGGTCTTACCCTTTTTGAAACCTTTATTTGGGGTATTATCGCACTTTCTCTTATGATCCTTTAATACACGGCCCACGGCGTTATTTATGGCTGTATCTATCATAGCCTGTAGCTCGGTGCCCGTTAAGTTTAGTCTTGCATCATTATTCTGATCAACTGGATGATTGTGAGCTTCAGACGGGTCAACCATGGTGAAGATTTGAAGGCTACAAACTAAGTAGTAATAATTGGTTTAATTATATAGTGAATTTTCGAATTTGATGATTAAATAGCCATGGTGCAAATAAACCATATAGGCCAATAGATAGTATTTAATTTATTTGATTATGTTTTGCCTAGGTTTTTAAATAAACCATCTTTGGCGCTTAAATGGAATATATTCCTTCATATTTGTTAGACAGGGGACATAAGTCACGACTGTCAATGTCGTACTGACATTGTATATATAGCACAAGGGCTTGTTCCAAAGGACTTTTTGATGGCATAGATGCCTTGTCACTAGGGAAATTTTAAAACATAATCGATGATTCCTTTGGATCGGAAAATTTCATAGTTCATTGTCTTGACAAGAAGTTATGAAATAAAACTATCTTTTCCATGTATACATCTTTGGCCGAAGGTATTCATCCCAATGGGTGTTTTGATGTGTTCATTATGTTCGACGTTTATTAGCCATTATTCCTCTTGATCATTTACGCTAAATAAGGGGTTTGGAAATTCCTAATATGAAGATGACAAGTGTGATTTTATCGCATCACTGTTGTCGGGAGTGTTAACATGTTTTCAGATGTTAACAAGGATCCGAATCTCTTTTTTAAACAGGTTTTACCATCTTAGCTAGGTCTTTAATGACATTCAAGCTAGGTTATACCTTTTAAGATTCTTTTTAATATGTATACTAGCAGAAAAGGAATGATATTTATTTTATTCAGGATTTTCATTATAATTATCCTATATTTAATTAAAATATAACTATGGCACAAAAAGGCCAAGTCACAAGGGCAACTTTAAATTATAAACCATGATTTTGTAGAATCAAGGTATTTAGGCTTGAACGTTGTTCATGCCTTTTCTTGACAGGGAGTTGTAGGCTACGACTTTCTTTTGTCTTATATGACAATGAATATGGCCCGTAAGCATTATATCCCTGATGGATGCTTAATTCACAAAATAAGAAAGGATTTCAGGAGAATCCAGTATAAGGATGATTTATGCGATTCTGTCGAATCACATCTGCCAGGAATGTTAGCATGTTTACAGATGTTAACAGGGATTTGAATCTTTTGAATAGGTTCTACCATCTTGGCCTTGTCTGAAATGACATATAGGCTAGGTTTACCTTTAAGATTCTTTTAATATTTAACGCAGAGCAATCCTAAATTAAGATGATAATAGGGATCTGAATCTAATTGAGGAACTACCATCTTGGCCCTGTCTTATAATGACACATGGGCTAGGTCTTGCCCTTTTTAGATTTCGCCATTTTATTATAATGGTAGATCTCATAAAAGGAATGTTATTATTATGTTCATATATAATGATAAATAAATTTAGATAAAACATTCCAATGACTTTTTAAAAGAGGTACAGAATTGCCCTAAACGGGACTTGAAAGAAAAGATCTTGTCCATGAAGGGACTGAAAAATAAGTATGCCCTTATAAGGACTTACGAAGGAAACAAACTTCAGCAAAAGGAGTTTCTTCTTCATTTTCTTTCTGAATGCTTTCTCCTTGGTTGCATGTTAATCCTAGTCGCAGTACGAAGCTCGGCCTTCCCTAGGCTTCAAATGGGGAGAATTTCCATTATGGCTTCTTTTCTTGGCGACATATTAAAATATATACAATTGAAAGCAATAATTCTCCGAATAGAGATGAGAGTATTCCTATTGTTAAGTCTAGACTCAGAAGGTCAAGGAATGTGCTATTGTGTCATTGAGATTAAACACAAAAGGCTAGTGTTTAATTCACTCAATGTTGTCTCTGATACCAACCTGTCACACCCCGATGTTTCAACGTATTATCGGTGGGCCAGGTGGGGAGTATCGTGACGTAGTTGATATCATCATAGTCAAACAACACAAATTTAAATGCACAGCGTAAGCAAAGGATAAATATATTACAATCCGATTCAAAAGTAATATTAAATATTACAACGGAATGTAAGATGGATCCACAGGCGGATCTTAAAACAGAAAGATAACATTGTTCAATAGACTTTAGGCATCTAGAACTTGCGAGATTCCCTATTAACGCCCTGAGCTCCCAGCCAATTACGTACAGTACCTGTCACTTAATCTTTTTGGAAAAATACGCCAGTTTACACTGGTAAATACAATTAACTGACTCATTTTGAAAAGGTTTAGAAAAATTGATTTGAATGCACATGGCACAAAACTTTTTATAACTTAGGATAATTATTTATATATAATCTTGTATACAGTTTTACTTATTTGTCGTCCGTCAGGGCCGGTTTGTAGGGCCGGTCTAGATTAACTGACACGCCACAAGCATAATACCCACAAGGTTGATTCCTTTAAGTGGACTACCAGTTTTTACATATGCAACTAGCAGGTGTACGCCTACACCTCGTACTTAGGTCGTGGCCATTTCTTTGAATGATGCCAAGGATATCCGGGACATGGTCATTTAACCCCCAAAGGCCATACACCAAATAATACAGAATAAAACGAGTTATGTAAATACATTAATCACAATCCGATTTTAATCACTACATACCCGACCAAGCGGTATTATTATAATACCGTATCCCAAGCCCGTATAGGGAAAATAAGTTAAGAGTATTTACCTGAGCTTAAAAATGCAATTTATACCCAGCCGTATATCCTAATCAGCAAGTGCAAGTACCTTTACTGGGGCTCTTAATCTGGAACAAAGGTTTTTAATAACCTATTAGATTCCTAACGGGTCTTAATTAAGCCTATGCTTAGACCGGTTAGTTTTAAAGGGGGATATGGTTCAAAACGCATGATTAAGCGAAGACCGAATTAGAATGTGGTTTAGACCCGACAAGCTTGTATACTTGTGTAATAAGGGTAAACTAAACACATTCTGGATTTTGAGGTGAAAAATGATATGGTTTGACCCGTTTCGGCGAATATATGCAAACTAGTTACATAAGCCGATCCGAACGCAAAAAGTGCGTAACGGGTAACCAAATGAGTCATACATAGGTTTCCTAAGTTAATATGCCTTAAATATGTTGTGACATCAGTAAGATATCTTCTATTATGCCCCAAATGAATTTAAACTCAAATTATGCCCTGAAGGGGTATTTTGGTCATTTAAAAGGTTATAAAAGAGATTTAATATAAATCTGAGTTACAGGTCTGATATAATCAGTAAAAATACTTAATTCGATAGGTTATATCAGTAGGGTATTACATATATGTGAAATTTATTATTTATAACCAAACTATGCACCGAAGGGGCATTTTGGTAATTTCACATAAGCTTATAAGGTCAAATCTGGAATCTAACTTTAAAAACTTTTACTTACTGATAGAATATAAAAATTTACTTAATATATCAGTAGGTATCAAGTCTTATATATTAAAAATAGTTTTAATACATACTATGCGCTTAAAACGCGTAAAAAGCCGATTTTAAGCGATTTCCGGGTTTTATAAGAAAAGCTGATATTTTTATTATTCCAAAAGGTTCAAAATATTCTATTTATCATATTAGATCAGCAGAAAAATGTTTGGTGTTAAAATGATTTGCAAAACTCATTTTATAGCCCAAAAGGGCAAAACCGACAATTACCGAATCAAGCTTAGAACTCTATGTTATGCTCAGCCTAAAAATAAATAAAAATCTCTAAAAATCCCAAAATATTATTTTATATCAGTGGGTAAAAAGTTTGGTATCAAAATTTGGGTATAGATAGGCTATATGCTAATTATGCCGTTTAAGTAATAAAAAGCTTTTCATTTACGCTAATGAGCATAACTCCTAATCTACACCTCAAACTGATGTCAAATATTAGGGACAAGTTTATAATTCAGTAATAAAGGTTTCTATTCTTTTACTTTTTCAAAAATCATGTTTTATAGTCAAAAGGGCATACTAGTCAACATTTAAGCATTTAACGGAAACATGCATATGAATCAGATAACTAATGAACCAAATTGTATAATCACAGAGGGTTATATTTATATGAAACTTGGTCCTAATAAAGCTCTAAGTCATTTCTAAACTATGCTCTAATGGGTCAGAACTGAAAGTCAAAGCAAAAGTCTACTTTTGCGACTTTCGGTTCCGAACCGAGCCTAAACTGAAAATTGTCGAGTTGAACATGTTTAGACATGTTCTTACATTAATTACCAAGTTATATTAATGATAAAACATGTTGCATAGCTTCTACATTGCTAATTATGCATTTATTTGAAAATTAGCTTTCTGTTGACGTTTTAAGATTAACTTTGACTCGACAATTGACCTAGTTAGATTGGGAATCAGAGGGTGCCCTTTTAAGGGTTTATTGCCCACATAATTACCAACTCATAGGTACTTTCAATTTGAAATTTTACTAGACAAATTAAGATTAATGACGAAGTCAAACCTTAATTACGACAGTTTGACTTTAGGCTAATTAACTAAGCAAAACCGAATTAAGGAAGGTTAATGACACTTACCAAAGTCCTATGCACGACTAATGATCACTAGGAAGGGGTCTTGAGCTCCAGGAACCTCCAGAAAGTGAGTTGTGAAAGTTTTGAATGTAAGTGTCCAATTACGTCTATGGGATCATGCCAAATAAGTCTATGGGATGATTCCTGGTCATCCTAAGTGTCCCTAGGCCTTTATAAACCATCAAACAAGCCCCTGGTATCAAAATCCATGCTCATAAGTCGGTTAAATAGGCTGGACAGGCAGCTGTGATGTTTTTCTGATGCTAGCATGCTGAGGCGGCCCGCGTAAGAGACCAGCCTGGTCTTACGCGGCCCGTGTGAAGGTCATGTCCAGTCAACAAACTTTCAACAATTGCAATTTAGGTCCCTGGTCCCTCCAAACGTGGTTTTAACTTCTTTTCTTGCAATTTCAACCCTCTAACTTGACTTTTAAGGGCTCCAAGGCATAACTAAACTTTTTTTGCCCTTGGTTAACTTTGTGATCACCCGTAAGGCCTTATATTTCAACGTGACGCTTTTAACCCCTCGAATACCAATATTATCATAACTTTCTCATACTTTATCGAAACCTTGTGAAATTTTTATCACTTATTCTTGTGAGTAGATTTTATTTTTACAAAGCTTCGGGTTCGCTAAAAGGTCACTCAGAGGTACACTTTAAACATGTTGACACATTTAACCCATGTAGTTTTTAATTTCTCACTTTCTTTCACAATTAGCTTCGTATGATCAGTGATTCATTCGTTTAAGGGTATAAACATCGTGTGGGGTTATTCGAAAGTATATTTATCCATTGTTGACATTTTGAACCGTTTTATTCACATACTTTCCTTGTTTGTCAACTTTATTCCTTCTAAAGTAATCTTTACATGTTTAAAGCTCATGACACGTGTCGATACATTATTGGACATAAATTTACGAGGTGTTACATCTAGTTAAAAAGACAAAAGTGGAGAGACTAAAAAAGACAACCTTTAAAAGTCGAGGGGGGGGGGGGTTCACCGCTAGCTGATGGTGATATTATATTCGTCAGCCAACTTTAAGGGGTATATAAGAGGACCCCAAAGGCCCGATAAAATACGATAAATTCTGAGACCCCCTTCGTGGTCCTCTGCCTTATTTCTCTCTCCACTTTCTCTCTATAATTTCTCTCTCTAGACTCCGTCGTTACTCCGCTTTTCTTCAAAAGTCCCGCTTTCGCTTCATCGTTGCTCTGTCATACTAACAGCCGGAAAAAGCATGCCTCCGCCAAAATCAATACGATTTTCGCAGGAAAATCAAGAACTCACCAGAAAACTCAAATGTTTTCAGAAAATTATTAAAAATTCAAAACTAATTTTTTTCACAAAAATGCTAAACATTATAATTTAATATTTTCTCCCTCAGAAAAATAAAACAAAACTAAAAAAATAATTATAGTATTCCATTGAATTAAACTAGGGGAATTCGTTGCCGCACGTTGCGCGACATTACATGTTAGATTCAATAAATTACGGTTGTAAGCATATTTCGCATTGAGCGGGATGAACAGGTTAAACCGAGGTTCATATGTACATAGTTTAATGATTACACCATTTTTTAAACATGGGCCGTGGCTGGTGGGTATTTGGCCTTAGAAAAAAAAATCATCTAATCTCAATACAAATTTTTGAAAAAGTTATCAAATTCATATAAACTACACCTAAATCTTAATATTTAGCAATACAAAAATCGTTACTAACGGTTTGGCTTACAGTTTGAACTAAGGACCATCAAAACCGGACCGTGAACACCTCTAAGTGGGATTAAAAAAATCTAAGACACTAAAAAATACCATCCTAATTCTAAGTACGTAGCTGCTCCGTTGAAGTAGAAAGGAGCATTTGATTCAACCAACTTGTTAGCTTCAGTATAACATGATACATCCTTATTCCACTATCTTTCTTGTATGCATCATTTCCCTGAACAATACACATGCATCATTTCCCTGAACAATACACACCAAAAATTAATATTAAAAGTCGCCAATTTTCATCTAGTTACTATGAAAATAATGAAAAGCAAAATTGGAATTCCAAATTGCTATAACTATTAGTTGTAACGCCACTTTTTGGCATCCATTCATATACATTTAGGCTTCACACAAATTTTTACAAAATTTGGGCATGACCCGTTCGTAACGTAAGCCATTTCCCTGCTTTTAAACAATAAAACACCTTAACTTAAAGAAGACCTTCGACCACACATTCTAAGTAACAAAAACGTGGTAAACAAGAAGTCTTTTAAACACTCCCAACTATTTCATAAACAACCCTTTTTTAAACCAAAAGCGGACAAGTTTGAGTTGTCTAGATACAAAATCTGCTAATTAACCAAGTTTTACCAAAACATAAAGACGACCAAAACCAACACCATATAAAATTGTAACATCCGTGCTTGTAATCATTGTGAACAGTACAATTAGCAATAAAACAATGTTATTTGATCCCAATGTTTGTTTGGTTGTGTTTTACATTTTTCATGTTTTGACTTTTATGTAATTTCAAACTCTATATCGCTTTCTGGAGAGTTATACGTAAACTGGTGCGTAAACGTAATCAGTTTAATGCGAGAAATACTCCGGAACATAAACATATACTTAACATACCTTAAATAACCTTTACAAAACTTAGAAATAAGTTTTGAAGGCTTTGGTATGGAAAAAACAAAGTTAATTCTCTTACAGGGACTAAACTTGACAAACTACGAAAGTATGTCAATTTGAACTGTAACGAACATTTCGGAACATGACCATAAGTTAAACACACCTTAAATATCCTTTACATAGCTTAGAAATAGGCTTTAAGGGGTTCGGTACGCTAAAATAAACTTTTGGGTCATTCGGGGACTAAAAGTGTCAAAAAGTGCACAAGTTTGCACTTTCGCGCATAACTCACGTTCTGAATGCATCTGGACATCCAAAAATTTATGTAAGCACTATAATATTTTATTTTAGTGTTTGGCATGAGAAAAATCCATTCGTTGCGTCATTTGGATCGTTTTAAGCGCTTGTGCGCATTCCGTCGTAATTAAGCGAACATCGCGTTCGTACGACCAAACGAACTGACATCAGACATATTTTTGAACATCTTTCATGTCCACAATGTTTAGGCATCATTTTAGGGCCTTAAAGTTGGCTTTACGGGCCATAGAAGTGTCGGAAAAGGCCTTAAACACGTGCAGGGACTGAAACTGTCATTTTTCAAACTTATATGCTGATCAGAAGGGCCAGGCGGCCCGCCTGAGTTTATGCATATCCTGATGCGGGCCGCATCAGGCTCCTAAAACAGATAAGTATGCTTAGTCAGCAGATTTCAGCTGATTAAACCTCATCCACACATTCTAAACTTGCCCTTTCAGCTCATAATAGGCCATTTTCAGTTACCATAACATTTTGACAAGTGTACGCACAAGATTAAATCACGTTATTCAAGAAACGATCTTAATGGTTACCCGAAATCTATAAATACCCAACACATTTTCATTCATTCCTCACAAGAATCTGATCATTTGTGCTCTAAGTTGAAACCTTTGTTTCATACCTGAGCTATTTTGATCTAGATTAGCATTCGGGGACCCTTCGTAAGTATTCTTTCGTTCTTTTATCGCTTTCGAGTCCGAAAGTCAAACTTTGTTTGACTTTCTGCATTGACCAGTTTATGGTCGATGTGAAGTTCATTTGAACTTCATAACGTGAGCGTGATCACGATGGTTATAGTCCTTAGTGACTATACCTACTGATTACCATGTTATCTAGGCTCAGTGACGAGTCGTAGTTTCGGTCAAAATACGTATTCTTGCGTATTTTGTAACCAAACTACTTATGGGTATCAAAACCGTTTGTTTTGATACCAAACTTGTTTCTAAACTTAGTTAAGCATGTTTTAGCATGCTTAGCTCGTCACTTTTAGTTTAGTGCTTATATAGGGTCGTAAGGTAAGCGATCTAAACAATCGCTTATACTTTCGAACCCGACCTGTTTGGTCGATCATTAGGATCCGACCAAGCACATTAGGTGACCATAGTATATAGGGAATAACCTTACGAGGTTATACCTTATGGTCGCTTTGTTTAAGTAGTTGTATGATAGGTAGTTATATGCCTTAGGTAAATTACCAAAATACCCCTTTGATGCCAAAATTCATTTTAAACATATGTAACATAACTTTTGACATCTAAACTGATTTGACAACCATATTAGACATGTTAAGGCATATATTACTCGTCATAGGACTAGTTAGGCGGTCCGGACGCATTTCACGCGAACGAAGCGTTAAAGTAGCATAAGCTACCTAAACGGGTCGTATTGGGTCGTAAGCACTTATGTTAGGTTTCATTTAGTATGTAGGCTTTGTTAAACCGTATGACACGAGTCTCTACACTCGTTTGGTTTACGAACCCTCATTCTATCCGATCTTCCGACTTAGGTCCGGTTTATTAATGTAGTTACCTATATTAGGTGTCGTTTGATATTCCGCGATCTCTAGCATTGCTTGGTGGTTATCTTAGAACTTCTGAGCAAATCTCAAGTGAGTACATAGACCCCTCTTTTACTGTTTTCCAAACATTTTGGGGTGAAACACATGTGCCTACTTGTTACTTTCGTGCTTTCCTGCTTTCACATCATATACCTGCTATGTTTGTTAGTACATTATAGTACATGATTTCATTACATTTTATGCTATGTATGTCCATTGTGTGCATATTTAGTACATTGTTTTACATTACATTTCTACTATGTATGTTAACTGATAGCATGCTAGCACATTGATTTACATGACTTTTCTGCTTTGTATGTTAACTTAGCATACTTAGTACATTATTTTCATATAACATGTTCACTTTTGCTATGACATTTGGTTTGCACAAACGAGACTATTATACGTTCATTAACATTAGCTACGCCGCTCGGTAGTAAGTACTGGTACCATAGAACTTGACAAATCCCATTCCTGACATCCCGGGTTTGTTTGGATGTAAGGAATGACTGAATCCGAATACAATTCTTTTGATAACCTTGACTGAAAGGGTTATCCGACTGTCTCAAGGCTTGAATGTATGCGTTAAGTTACCACATAAATGTTTGTATCAATGTAACATGCATTACTTTGCAAAACATAACTTTTTGATATATTCAAAATACTTTGTTTTGTACATTTATACATTTTGGACTATGTGACAATACTTTACTTACAATACATAACTTTTGTTACACATTACTTGACTACTTTTGGACTTATAAACATTTGACATGGCTTATACAAGGACTTTTGACTATTGGTTTAAACATAGACTTTATACATTGGTGGTTTGTTTAAGTGATTTAAGTAACGAGGCATGTGTAATATGATACAAGCATGGTGGATACGCCGCTAGTACTTCCTATATATAAGTGTTTGTATGGTATTACATATTGTAGCGTTATTTAAATCATTTCAATTTGGACTTATACATTTTACACAAGTAACACAATTTTCACAAGACTTTGTTTACAAACAACTTATCTTATACAAATTCATTTTTCATGGTTATTCAATTAACCATGCATTATTCTCTTATTTATACATATCATCTGAACTTATTGTTTTTCAAACGATTTACAAAACAAATCAAATCACAAGGTTCATGACTAGACTTTATTAAACAATTTCTTAAACTTAAGTCATGAATCGTATTTTCACAAACCTATGTATCTCACAGGCATTTTTATGCTGACGTACCTATTTTCACAAGTGTTTTCAGGAGCTTTTCCGTAGGATGACGATCATGACACTAGGGCGGACCTGTGCCTTAGAGATTTAAAACGAAGATAGACTATGTTTAATTATGTTATAAACTCTTTGATTCCTGTTTAAGACAATGTAACTCTTGTTTAATAAATAAAATACAACTTTGTTTGCCATGGATTTGAAACAATTAATTCTGTTACAACACTCCCCGACGTTTTCCGCCACGTCTTGTATGCTATACGTGGTCGGGGTGTGACAAAAATAGACATCTTCGGAAGCGTGAGGTGGGCGTAGTTGTGTGTGTGCTCGTTCCAAGTATCCAAACCATTTAAGTCGAGAATTTACCTACATCATACATCAAAATTAATTTCGTCAGTTATGACATGAGTCACATGACTAATCTAAGTAATAGATATAATCCATTCCATACTTTCAATTCATACATTCACTTTCTTACCCGTAGAACGGGTCAAACATACCATCTCATAATTGAGGTAAAACATGCCATCCGTTAATCCGTTAGTAACGGGTTAATTTCATTCAAAACGTAAACATTCATCCAATCCGTTCACAACGAATCGAATACCTTCCTTTCATCATTCGTATTTGCATTCACTTCAACCCATTTATAACGGGTTGAACTATACCATTCCTTTTTGCATAACTTTCCATTCTTTCGGCTTGTTCATGACTAACCGACCATGATACATATCCTTTCATAACATTCATTACATACGACCCGATCGTAACGGGTTAGGCTATCTACTTTATAACTACCATAACTAAGGTCATTGTACAAGAACATTAAGTGACATAATAAAAATATATGCATAAAAAACATACATTCTATTAGTGCGACCCGTTCATACGGTTCGACTACATAACATTCCAATATACATTCTATTAGTGTGACCCATTCATACGGTTCAACTACATAACATTCCTTTACTTTCTCATCTTTCTAACCATTCCTTAAAGATTCAACACATCAAATTACCATGTTTTACACTAGCACTTTCAAACTAGAATTTATATAACGAGACTAACATTCATAATCTACACTAAGGATAGACAACGTTCATAAGAACTTACCATGGTCTTGTGCTACTTGTGTTTTGGAATGGCTCGTGCCTTCTTCCTTCTTCGCTCCTACATGTTACAACTTCATACTTTTAGCTTTCATACGAATTAATTACATACACATTTCCTTTATTCATCATGGTGTTAAACAACTATGCACACTTCCATTTCTATTCTACCACATCAATTTAACAAGGATCATATCAAATCAAAAGTAAATAAACCTAGGCATTTCATCGAACACCTTATGTGCGTACCATCAATAAGGCATAGTGTACAAGTAATTAAAGCACATTTTTCCTTATTCATTCGTGGATCATCATAATTATTTAATCGTCATATATTATCATCATACTCATATGTATTCTGTTTCTTATCAAATTACTCATCAATATATCTTCTACAGCTCTACTTGAACATCAACATTACTCTAATTCACATATAAACTTCACCAATCCTTCACTTTCTTACAAATACCAAGTGGGTTTTAATCAAAACCTTCAATATAGTCACACCCTGATATTTCCACGTATTACCGGTGGGCCCGGTGGGGAGTATCGTGATGTAGTTGATATCGTCATAGTCAAACAACACAATTTTTAAATGCACAGCGGAAGCAAAAGATGAATCACATTACAAACCGAATATAAAGTAATATCAAAGTATTACAAACGGACTGTAAAGGATCCATAGGCGGATCAAATAAAAAGGAAACATAGTTCATCAGACTTAAAATGCATCCAAGCTTGCAAGACTCTTATTGATGCTAAGGAGAGGCCAGCCTATTTCGATTAGTACCTGCACTTAGCCTGTTTGGGAAAATACGTCAGTTTACACTGGTAAATACAATTAACTGACTCATTTTGAAAAGGTTTAGAAAAATTGATTTGAATGCACAAGGCTCAAAACATTTTATAACTTGAGATAATTATTTATATATAAACTTGTAAAAGAATTACATGTTTCTTATACGTTCAGTAGCCCGGGTTGACACCGGGTTAAAGATTAATAGACACACCACATGATATAGTCCCGCGGCGAGTTATTCCCAAAACTGGCGATTATACCTTATTATTTATATATGCACTGTCGGGTGTACGCCTACACCCCGTGCTTAGGTCGTGGCCATTTCTTAGAATGATGCCAAGGATATCCGGGACATGGTCATTAACCCCCCAAAGGCTTTCAGCAAACAAAACAATTTAAACGGGACATTTCAATTTATTAACCTTCACACAATTAAAAATTCGATGCCCGACCAAGCGGTATTTTATATACCGTACCCCAAGCCCGTATAAGGGAAAATAAGTTAAAAGTATTTACCTGAGCAAGTATAATTCACAAACAGCAAGTGCAAGTAGCTTTTACCGAGTCTCCTAATCAGGAACAAAGGTTTTTAATAACCTATTAGATTCCTAATGGGTCTTTAATTAAGCCTAAACTTAGACCGGTTAGTTTTAAAGGAAGATACGGTTCAAACGCACGACTAAGCGAAGACTGGAATAGAATGTGATTTAGACCCGACAAGTTTGGAGACTTGTGTAATATGGGTAAACTAAACACATTCTGGATTTTGAGACAAAAATATTTTATTTATCATATTAGATCAGTAGAAAAAGGTCTGGTATCAAAAAGATTTGTAAAACTCATTTTATAGGCCAAAAGGGCAAAACCGACAATTACCGAATTAAAGCTAGAACCCTATGTTATGCTCAGCCTAAAAATAAATAAAAATCTTCAAAAATCCCAAAATATTATTTTATATTAGTAGGTAAAAATTTTGGTATAAAAAATTGGGTTAAGATAGGCTTTATGCTAATTATGCTGTTTATTTAATAAAAAGCTTTCTAATTACGCTAATGAGCATAACTCCTAATCTAGACCTCAAACTGATGTCAGATTTTAGGGAAAACTTTATAAATCAGTAACTAAGGTTTCTATTCTTTTACATTTTCAAAAATCACGTTTTAGGGTCATATGGGCATAATAGTCAACATATAGGCAATAAACGGAAACATGCATATGAATCGGATAACTAATGAACCAAGTTGTATAATCACAGAGGGTTATACTAACATGTAACCTAGTCCAAATAAAGCTCTAAGGTCTTTCTAAAACATGCTACATTGGGTCAGAACTGAAAGTCAAAGCAAAAGTCAAATTATGCGACTTTCGGTTCCAAACCGAGCCTAAACTGAAAGTTGTCAGGTTGAACATGCTTAGACATGTTCTTACATTAATTACCAAGTTATATGAGTGATAAAATAGGTTGCATGGCTTCTACATTGTTAATTATGCGTTTATTTGAAAATAAGATTTCTGTTGACTTTTTATAATTAACTTTGACCCGACAATTGACCTAGTTAGAGTGGGAATCAGAGGGTGCCCTTTTGTGGGTTTATTACCCACATAATTACCAACTCATAGGTACTTTCAATTTGAAATTTGACTGGAAAAATTTTGAATAATCACGAAGTCAAACCTTAATTACGACTGTTTGACTTTAAGCTAATAAACTAAGCAAAACTGAATTAAGGAAAGTTAAGGACACTTACTGAGGTCCTATGCACGACTAAGAATCCCTAAGAGGTGGTCTTGAACTCCAGCAATCTCCAGGAAAGAAGTTATGCAAGTTTCCAAGTGGGTGTGTGAAGTGTTGCAACAAAGAGGGTGCTTATATAGTGAATTTAATCACATAGGATCATGCCAAGGAAGTCTATGCATGGTTCCAGATCATTACAAGTGCCCCTAGTGCATGAGAAACCATTGGGGCTACCCCTGGTATGTAAAACAAGCATTCAAAGTCGGTTAACCTGCTGAAAACAGACATCTGCAGGTTTTTGTCACTGCAGGGGGTCACGCGGCCCGCGTAAGGATCCTGAAGGATCTTACGCGGCCGGTATTAGTCCCGGGTCAGGTAAAAAATGTTTAAGAAAATGCACTTTAGGTCCCTGGTCCTTATAAACGTGGTTTCAACTTCATTTCTTGCATTTTCAACCCTCTAACTTGACTTTTAAGGGCTCCATGACATAACCAAACATTGTTAAGTCCTTGGTTAACTTTATGATCACCCGAAAAGTCATGAAATTCAACGTTGACGCTTTTAACCCCTCGTATACGAATTTTATCATAACTTTCTCATACGATAACAAAACTTCGTGAAATTTTTATCACTTATTCTCGTGAGCATAATTAATCGTTACAAAACTTCAGGTTCACTAAAAGGTCACTCAGAGGTATACTTTAAACATGTTGACACATCTAACCCCTGTACTTTGTAATTTCTCACTTTCTTCCACAATTAGCTTCGTATGATCCATAATTCATTCGTTTAAGGGTATAAACATCGTGTAGGGTTATTGTAAGGTATATTTATCCATTGTTGACACTTTGAATCCTTTTATTCACCTACTTCTTTTGTTTGTCAACTTTAGTCCTTCATAAGTGATCTTTTACATGTTTAAAGCTCATGACACGTGTCGATACATTATTGGACATAAATTTTCGAGGTGTTACATCCTCACCCCCTTAAAAGAAATCTCGACCTCGATATTTACTGAAACAAATGGGGGTACTTCTCTTTCATTGTGGACTCTACCTCCCACGTGTACTCAGGACCTCTACCGGCATCCCATTTAACCTTTACAATCGGCACTTGCTTCCTTCGAAGCTTCTTGACCTGTCGATCCTCGATCGACAAGGGTTTTTTAACAAATTTTAAGCTCTCATCTATGTGCACATCCTTATGTGACATGACTAGTGACTCATCAGCTAGACATTTCTTCAGATTGCAGATGTGGAATACGTTGTGAATACCACTGAGCTCTTCAGGTAAGTTTAACTTATAAGCCACGGATCTGACACATTCGATGATCTCGAAAGGTCCTATATACCTTGGGCTTAACTTACCTTTCTTACCAAATCGCCTCACTCCCTTCCAGGGTGATACTTTAAGCAGAACTTTATCACCTACTTCAAACTTTAGAGGTTTACGCCTTTTATCTGCGTAGCTTTTCTGCCTATCCCTGGCAGCTTTGAGACGATCTCTTATCTGCACAATCTTGTCTGTCGTCTCCAGAACTATATCAGGTCCTGTTAGTTGGACATCTCCAACCTCTGCCCAGCAAACGGGCGTTCTGCACTTCCTTCCATACAAAGCTTCAAATGATGCAACTTGGATACTTGAGTGATAGCTATTATTGTACGAAAATTCAATCAGTGGAAGATGATCATCCCAACTTCCACCTAGATCAATGACACAAGCTCTTAACATATCTTCTAGAATTTGAATTGTGCGCTCACTCTGACCATCCGTTTGAGGATGATATGATGTGCTGAAGTTCAATCGAGTGCCTGGTGATTGCTGAAAACTTTTCCAGAGTGCGATGTATACCTTGTATCCCTATCAGAAATGATAGACACTGGCACTCCGTGGAGAGATACAATCTCATCCACGTATAGTTGAGCTAACTTATCTGAGCTATGTGTTTCCTTAATAGGTAGGAAGTGTGCTGACTTAGTCAGTCTATCCACTATCACCCAAATAGTATCATTTCCTTTCCTTGTCTTTGGTAACTCGGTGATAAAATCCATTTTCACCATTTCCAACTTCCAGGTGGGAAGTTCAGGCTTTTGTAGCAAACCTGATGGCTTTTGGTGTTCAGCTTTAACTTGCGCTCATGTCAAACATTTGGCTACATAGGTAGCTATAGACTTCTTTAAGCCTATCCACCAAAAATTTGCCTTCAGATCCTGGTACATCTTATCAGCTCCAGGATGAACGGAGTACTTAGAACTGTGGGCTTCCTGGAGGATCACATCCCTAAGTCCTCCATAAATTGGAACCCATATTCGTCCATTTAATCTCAGGATTCCGTCTTTGTCATAGGATAACTGTTCAGCAGTTACTCCTAGCTTCTCATCAGTATAGTTAGCTTCTAGTACAACTTCTTTCTGCGCAGCTAACAACCTTTCATTCAAACTATTCTTTAATTCAATGCTCTTGGCATTGATTCTTATGGGCTTCACCCTTTCCTTTCTACTTAAGGCATCGGCAACCACATTTGCCTTGTCTGGATGGTATCGTATTTCACAGTCATAATCATTCAAAGTTTCCATCCATCGTCGCTGCCTCATGTTCAAATCCTTCTGATTGAACAGATGTTGAAGGCTTTTGTGATTAGAATAGATCACACACTTGGTACCATACATGTAATGCCTCCACAGTTTTAGTGCAAATACAACGGCACCCAACTCCAAGTCGTGGGTGGTGTAATTCTTCTCGTGCACCTTCAACTATCGAGAAGCGTAGGCAATAACCTTGCCTTTCTGCATGAGTACACATCCCATACCAGCGTGTGATGCGTCGCAGTAAACCACAAATTATTCTATTCCATCAGGCAATGTCAACACATGTGCATTGCTCAACTTCTACTTAAGAATGTCAAAAAACTCTTGCTGCTTAAGACCCCAATCAAACTTGATATTCTTACGGGTTAGTGAGGTTAGAGGTGCAGCAATCCTTGAGAAGTTTTCAATAAATCGCCTATGGTATCATGCCAAACCCAAAAAGCTACGAATTTCTGTGGGCGTCTTTGGCTCTTGCCAATTCATAACAGCTTCAACTTTAGCGGGATCCACTTGGATACCATGCTCACTAACTATATGTCCAAGAAACTGGACTTCGCGAAGCCAAAATTCACACTTTGAAAACTTGGCATAAAGCTTCTCCTATTGAAGTAGTTCTAGAATACATCGAAGATGCTTCTCATGGTCGGCCTGATTCTTTGAATAAATCAGAATGTCATCAATGAAGACAATAACAAATTTGTCCAAGTATGGCTTGCAGAAACGGTTCATGAGATCCATGAACGCTGCTGGTGCATTAGTGAGCCCAAAAGGCATCACTAAGAACTCGTAATGACCATAACGAGTCCTAAATGCAGGCTTGTGCACATCTTCATCTTTAACCATCAGTTGATGATAGCCTGATCTTAAATCGATCTTGGAGAAATAACTCGCCCCTTGAAGTTGATCGAACAAATCGTCGATCCTAGGCAATGGATATCTATTATTGATAGTAACCTTGTTGAGCTCGCGATAATCGATGCATAGACGCATCGATACATCCTTCTTCTTCACAAACAGGATTGGTGCTCCCCAAGGAGACGAACTAGGTCTAATAAAACCTTTTGCCAATAAATCATCTAACTGAGTCCTTAATTCTTTCATCTCAGTTGGGGCTAACCAGTAAGGTGCTCTTGCAACAGGTGCTGCTCCAGGTATAATGTCGATTCTGAACTCCACTTGCCTATCTGGTGGTAAACCAGGTAGTTCTTCAGGGAAAACTTCTTGGTACTCAGAAATGACAGGGATATCTCCAATCTTGAGCTTCTGCTCATCAATAGTTACATGTGCCATATAAATGACACAACCCTTCTTCAAGCACCTAGATGCCTTGAGCATAGACACTTGCTCAGGCAGTCCATACTGGGTATCTCCCTGAATGGTAAGTGGTTCACCAGACGGAGTCTTGATCACCACTTTCTTCTTGTTGCAAACGATCTGGGCTTGGTTATGAGATAACCAATCCATGCCTATTACTATGTCGAAACCAGCTAATTTCAAAGGAAGTAAGGACATAGGAAAAGAGTGGTTCCTAATGGATATGAAACATCTATCTAATACAGTTGATGCGGTTTCTATGGTGCCATCGGCTAATTCAACCTCATATTTTATGCTTAGGGTTCTAACAGGTAGATTTAACAACTTACAAAACTTATCATCAACAAATGACTTATCTGCTCCAGAATCAAATAACACTCTTGCATAAACGTCATTGATGAGAAAGGTACCTGTTATCACATTATCGTCCTGAACAGCTTCTCGTGCATCTATTCGGAAGACCCTAGCATTGGTCTTTTTCCCATCCTCAGCCTTCTTAGCAATCTTTGGGCAGTTGGACTTGATATGCCCTTTTTCATTGCAGTTATAGCACGTTGCATCCTTGATTTTCTTACAGTCCAATGTCTTGTGCTCAGAAGATTTACAAATTCCACAAGGCCTTGGCTGCGATTGGGATTTCGACTCATATCTGCACCTCCCGAAATGGTGCTTCTTATAGATTTTACACTTGGGCTTATCGCCCGACTGATGACCATCCTTTTTAGTTCCAGAACTCTTTTTGTGGTCATTGTTTCCCTTATGGTTCTTGTCTGACTGTCGTGAGTTGTTATCCTCACGCTTTCTCTTCTCAGCATCGGTGTTTCTGAGTGATCTTTTCCTGACCGCGACCAAAGTAAGAGAAAATGATATATCAGCTGCAGACCTAAAAGTGGCTGGTCTGGAGGCCTTCACACTAGCCTTGATTTCTGGGGCCAAACCCCCAATGAAACGGGCTATCCTCTTGGGTTCCGGAGTCGCTAGATACGGAACCAATCTTGATATAGTGTTGAAGCTCGTAAGGTAGGCTTGACAATCTAGGTTTTTCATAACCAAAGACAAGAAATCAGACTCAATCTTTTCAACCTCATGCTGAGGGCAGTAGTTTTCCTTAATGAGAGTAACAAACTGATTCCAAGACAGATTGTACAATGGGATCTTCCCAGTGGCCTGAATCAAAGACCTCCACCACGCTAGTGCCTCGCCTTTGAATGATTGAGATACAAACTTTACCACATCCTTATCAGCGCAACCATTGATATCTACCACAGTGTCCATCTCGTCTAACCATGACAGGCAATCCACTGCCCCTTTCTCCCCTGTGAAATCCCTAGGTTTGTAGGAGACAAAGTATTTATAAGTGCAACCTTTAGCACGTGGTTCTTGATTTAACACAACTCTCTTAGATGGAACACTCCTCTGATTTGATGAGTTATGAGAATCACTTTTGTGAGCGGTATGAGTTCTAGAGGGTGGTTTAGAGTGTGGTAGTGACTGAGTCTCGACATGGGTACCACTGGATTCTTTGAACTGTCTATCCAGAGCTCGCGTAATAGCATTATCTATTAATGCCTGTAATTCTGCTCCTGCTATGTTGACTCTGGAAGTGTCATGATTATCTCTGGGGTGGCTGTTGACTTCATCAGACCTAGCCATGTAGCTTGATTGCTACATAAGATAAATGATTTTAATTTACTCAGAGGTCTATAACAGTTTTATCATTCTAGATGATTTATTAATCATGGTATTTAAGAAACCATTTCGATTAATTTGTTAGGCATATATATATTCAGGATTTTTCATTATAATAATCCTTAGTTATAATTAAAATATATTAATGGCAAAAAGGCCTAGTCACATGGACGGTTTTAAATTTTTAATCATGATCTTATAGGATCAAGGTATTGAGGTTTTACTCATAGTTTATTACCTCTTCTTAACAGGGGGTCAAAGACCACAACTGTCTTTTGTCTTATATGACAATGAATATAGCCCGTAGGCATTACATCCCTATGGATGTTTAATTTAATAAAAGAAATTGGAAGAATCCAATATAAGGATGACTTATGCGATTTTATCGAATCACATTTTGCCAGGAATGTTAACATGCTTTACAGATGTTAACGAGGATTTGAATCTTTTAAATAGGTTTTACCATTTTGGCCATATCTAGAATGACATGTGGCTAGGTTTTACCTTTAAGATTCTTTTTAAT